>AVCL02000040.1:0-39977 GCA_000573905.2 Oryza punctata | reverse complement strand
TTGCAAATGTGCCACCATGGTACTAATTAAGCTAAAACATGCTTTAGTGGGCTGTGGGTGCATGGTTTGTTGGTCGCACCCATGGCAATTAAGGACCGGTTCGCGATTACACTAGAAGAATTATCATGCTTACCATAAGCCAACGTGCGCAACGCTGGGCTTGTAGTGTAGCTTTTCCCTAGTTGATGTACCGAGGCAAGAGTTGGAGATGGAGTTTGAATGGGTCCTGCAACGGCCTATGCGGCTTCCGGATTCCCTAGGCACAAGAGGGGGCGGCCCACCTTGGTTATAAAGGGGGGACGAAATCTGAAGTGGGTACGATTGGTTAGGGAGGGTTATGCGAATGGACCCGTCACAGTCTCTTTCTAGTGTGTCGTGGTGGCATGTTGACGCACGAAAACGTGTCGTGGCTGTGTCTTGTGGGTACAGTTGTACGCCTCCGATCAGAGTAAAACTATTTGAATAGTTGTGCCCGCGGTTATGAGCGATCAACCAGATTCGTCGTGATTAGTCTCACCCTAATATTTTGACTTAATGGAACTGGTTTAGTTCAGGTGGTTGGTTGGGCCTATCGCAACGTGGTGTTGCGTTGGATAGTGATGTTTAATATTGTTCAATTACTTCAACTATTTTACTACATTCAACTACTGCTTTTAAATGACGGCTTTATGCAAATAAACCCCTAGCCTCCTTTGAAATTACCTTGCATCATACCTCCTCTTGGTATGACTTGCTAAGTATAGTTGGTGTAACATCCTGAAAATCGTAATAGTAAAAATCACTAAAATTTCGAACTTTTTAAAACTTTTGCATCATGCTGGTTATTATAGTTGTTATTGATAGGTCAACCGTAATTGTCACAATGGAAAATCAAATTAAGATACACATCTAAATAATAAATACAATTTACGAGAATACATTATTTATTATAACCCCATAAATATTATGCAGAAGAAAGCAAGCCAAATAAGTACAATATAATTATTAACATCTGTAATATGAATTATATATCAAATATTAAATACTTGAACCATGTTGATGGGTGTCATGAGATGAGTACACATGAAATAATGGTCACCACTACAATGACCCTAATATATGAGTGTTTCACTGGAATAATTAAATTAATATTTATAGCTTTCATCAAAGTCTTATGGCATAAAATTCACTCCAGTAAAATAAATGGTCATGTAAAGAAATGGAGCATCGGGGTATCTCTATGTGTGCTTCGAGTATTTATAAACTCTTAAGATATATCAACTCCTCCAAATATCTAGGCAACTTTCGGGATTAAAACTTATTTAAATAATGCAATAAAAATATATTTGTGCCATCATAACTTTGGGTAAATCTAGATTTTTGGACAATAAATGTTAAATTTGGTTGCCTAGCAAATTTGTGGATTCAATCCTCTCCATTTCCTATTTTATATCCTCTCAAGATCCAAATTAATCTAAAGCAAATCATTTGGGAGAGACAAATAGATAAATAGATGATTCAAAGAAAATATTTGGATTGAAAAACATGTCAACGTTGAATTAGTACAAGCTCTGATTCATGTTATACAGCCACTCGTGCAGTTAGTCCCTCCCTTTTCCCTTATTGTCCTTCTATTCTTTTGTCAGCCAAACACTGTGTCACGGGCCGCCAGGTGCTCGATACGGGTCCAACCTAGCCGACCCCCAGCGCCACACCACCCCGCGCCACGCCTGCACAGCTGCCGCGTGCGCCACTGCCCGCCGCCGTCGTGCTCGCGCCGTGCACCGCGGCCCCGCGCCCCGGCCACCATCGCGCCCCCCCGCGCCGCACCCGCGTCGTGCCCGTGCGCCGTCTGCCTAGAGCCGCGCGCGTGCCGTGCCTCGAGACCCACGCCCGCGTCGCGTCGCCGTGCCGCCGCGCGCCGCCCCCTCCCCTCTGCCACGCCGCACGCGTCGCGTCACCGCTCCCCCGCACTTGTGCCCCGCGCCCACCTGCATCAGACCACGCGTGCACCAAGCGCACGACACGTCGCCACGGCCATTGCATCGCGCGCCATCGCGCCACACCAACGTCGCATCGCCGCGCGCACCTAGCCTCAGCCCTTGCGCCGCCCGCCGCTGCCTCGCCCAATGCGCCGCGCGCGCGTCCCATCCACCTGCCACCGCACCGGCCACCTCTCCCCCTCCAGCCCTATATAACCCGACCTCCCCTTCTTCCTCCCCACACTTAACCCCACTCCTCCCCCTTTTCCCTCTACCCAAAGCGCTGCCGTCGAGCCGCGCCGGCCGCCGCGTCGTCTTCGCCACCCTCGCCACCGTGCCGCCCGCAGGCCGTCGCCACGGGTAATGTCGCCCCAGTGCTGGGGGAGAGGAGAGGAGGGAGAGGAGGAGAGAGAGGAGGGAAGAGAGGAAGAGAGAGAGAGAGGAAGAGAGAGAGAGAGAGGAAGAGAGAGAGGAAGAAGAGGTAGAAAAGAGAGCAGAAAGAAAAGAAAAAGAAAAAGAAAAAGAAAAGAGAGAGAGAAAAAAAGAAAAGGGGGGAAAATTCGTTAACTCTCGCCGCGTAATTTAGGGAGATTTTTAGGAAAATATAGAATTTAAATTTCGGGGCTAGTATTAGATTTTTTAAACATGTTCAATTATTAAAATAAGATTATTAGAATATAATTAAATCGTGCACTCTCTATATCTTTGGGCCCAATCAATTTAATAGATAGTAGTATAATGTTAAGATTTTAATTGTTAGTATAATCTTAGAATTAGGGTAAATTTATAGGAATTTAATTAACCCGAACCCTATGATTAGTGGGTCCGGCAAAATTAGGAACAAATTAGAAATTAATAGTCATTCCATGTGGAATATTCTATAATTGTCAAGCCTAATATTTTTAATTAAAATAAATTGATATGGAATAGTGCCATTTCATATTTAATTGAATCAATTCAAACTCTGAAGTTTCAAACTATTGTAGCTCGCTCATTTCAACTCGGATTCTGATGAAACTTGAACCTAAATTCATCTAAATTCATGAGCTTTCTAATGATATATAATTTAATATTTAATGAAATATATTTATATTTATAAAATAATTAAAAACAAATGATTAGGTAATGGTTAACTTAAAAATGTGCCAATAAATAAAATTAATATTGTGCAGTAGAGTGGATCTGAGGATAATTAATTTTAACATGTTTATCACTGTAAAACCCATGTAAACTAGTTATAGGCATTGTTTCAAATTAATTGAAGCATAAAGAATACTAGTGCCATTTATTAATATATGTCCATATATGATTATATCCATGACTTATAAATTATTTACATGAAGTCTAACCTTATCAGTGCTGCAACTAAAATAGGGATACTCATGGATAAAACCATGGTTTGTTTACGAGATATAATATCAGGGCTAGCTTGACTAAATCACCTACGCAAAGTTAATTAACTACGTTCCCTATACGATAGTATATGTTTAGGGTTGTAATCAACCCTTAAGTTAATAAACAATACCAACTCGTCAAATCCACTTAGATCATCTGTATTGTATAGCTTGTTGCGATTTGCACATTGTTCAATAAATGATTTCCCAACTAACATATTCCTTTGGACTCACATATGTAGTACGTCTATTTAACTGGTATAATACACCCCATTTCACCCATACAGTAGAATAGTAACCTGACTTATTCCATATACTAGACTAAGGAGCATGTGACAAACATGAATGTTAGGTAAATACTGGTTATAAATCTTGACCTTCATATAATAGTAACCTAACTGTGAATTAGGATTATTCATTGTAAAATTATGTAATAAGATAATCTGCACACCTAATATTAATAACCTCACAAATCTAACATATAGAGCTTGGATAATTATTAACCTTTATAATGTCGGGTAAAATCTATCCATAACTAAAATAATGGCTCTATTGATAAAGTAATCAAAATAATTCACTGAAATGATCCATCGATCCGACGTTATACTATGACCATTATATTTAGATAGAAGCACGAGTAGTATGAGCAACCCTAGGTATGACTCCAACATTTACATTTGTTTACGCATGTTTTCTCGGGTATTATAGTAATGGTGTATCGATTAGTCATGAGGCAACGTGTGCAGCTTCCAAGAGGAGAAGGTTGATCAAGATTATAGAGTAAGGACTATCCTGAGCAAGCAATTCATCACTATTCCTTGAACATGTTGATCCCAAGTTGCAAAATTATTTTGTTTACAAATAAAGTTGCATGCAATGATGAATATCCTACTTGTTATTATGCCATGCCTTGATTATTGCTTACCCCCATATTCCCTTGTAACCATGTTTACGTATGAGTCCCTAGTCAATTATGACAAATGCTTAGAAATGCTATTCTAGAATCATGCATACTCATATTTATCAAAATGCTATATGCTTGGGCAATTACCTTTGGGAAGGTAATTGAGATGCGGCATGTGGAGACATGAGCGCCACATTGCCATGATGTTGATGACATGATTTGTGAAAGGAGAAATAAAACTAAACAACTGTTTTCGACTGGGGCGGATGGTTGATTTGGGTGGTATCTGGAAAAGGCTAGTACCGTCCCCGGTCAGCTAAGGACCGAGCTATGAAGTTAAGCATGAAACGACCCCCGTACAACCGTACTTCTCGAATGGGTATAGACCTAGCGGATTAGATAGCCGAGCGGAGGCAGTATCCTTGCATAGATGGTTCACCCCGTGAGTGAGGCAGGTGTGCTATAGTGGGACAGCCGTTGAGGTAGGGCCGCGAGGCATGCTCCTACATCAGTGTTGCCATTGGTAGGACTGCCACATGTGAGAGTGAGAACCTAAACTTAAACTATAACTTGACGTGCGTGTGAGACTTCCCTTCCCTAGAGTGCCAGAACTCCTCTCACTGCTAGAAACATATACGCCTAGAGTGCATGAGGATGAAAGTTCATGGAGCGGGTACTGCCAATGCAAGGTTATCGAAAGGCGTTGCCGTGACGTGTCTCATGTGTTGGGGTGAGGCTCATGTGTTGGGCAGTTGCGGAGTACGGGTAAAGTGTACATCCACTGCAGTGTGAGTAAACCAAATCTATTCGAATAGTCGTGCTCGCGGTTATTGAGCACTGGGACATGTATTACACTTGGCTAGACTCTAAATTCTTAACTTGTGTGGGATGGGATGATGCATGATGATTTTTATGCTGATGGAGCCACCTCCTGAGAGGAAGGAAGGTGGACGTCCTCAGAAAACCATGACAACCCAATGACGGGTAGCTATCCTTGGGATAACAATGGATGGTGGACAGAACTGTCGTTGATTAATGCACTATGGTATTAAAATTTGATCAGTGTATGCTAGGTCTTGTGCTTGTGAAAAGATCTACAAAACTTGCTTTACGCAAAAGAACCAGAAGCCATTCCTTAAAATACCCTCTATCATATGCATTTTGTGTGGTGGCTTGCTGAGTACTTTTGTACTCATTATTGCTCTATATATATCTTTTATTAGAGTGCTTGAGGAGAAGCCCTTGTTAGTACGCTTGCGTACTTAACAAGATGATCGGTGTGTGGTCCCGTTCTAGGTCTCATTCCCTAGTCGACTGCTTATGGCATGTCAATTGGGCCCTTGTATTGTTTTTTCTTCCGTTGTTGTTCTCTGATAGTTGTTGGCCTACCTGGCCCTAATGTAAGCACTTGACTCCTTTAGCCTGAATTCATCCGTGATATGTTGTGATCCGGCTATGTATGTGTGTACCAACTACTGATCCAGGGATTGGTACGGATAAACACATTAGATCTCCGATTTCCAAAATCGGGGGTCGACAGAGTTGGTATCAGAGCATATCAACTGTAGGTCGAGACCCTAGATAGAATGGCCGTTAGTTAAGGACCCTATATTTTCCAAAGCCATTTTTAAATGGTAGAAAAATTTGCGAAAACATTCAAATACTATGGATTCATCTTACCATTCTTGAAAAATGTCTGATTCTGATGCGCCAAAAAAAATTATTTTTACTATACCTCTCAACCCTTCCTTTGACAAAGTGATCTTACCACTTCATTTGTTATTGAAAAAAGTTGGTACCATATTCTCACCTATACTTCAAATTGTAGAATAAGACCGAAAGAAATTAAGACGCTATAGGGATATTATTGATTGTTGCCGAAACTCATCCTCGAAATTAGATGATCGCATCATATTATATGAAGACAAAGTGACAAAAAAGAGAAGATCAGAAACTAACTTATCAATCATGGCAACTTACAGTTGTTAGTACTAGTTTCCTTTAGTTACACCCTCGTACAGTAGAAGTGAAGGCTCGACTAAGCCGTTAGTAACCACAAAAGTATTTCCGGTGGCATGGGAGTATCACGATGGACAACCAAAATTATGGGGAAACAGACTGCGTATCTATATGAAAGCCATGCAAGATTGCTAGTTGTTTCCATAAGCATACTAAGATTTGAAGGTTACGGATCAAAGACAAACACCAAGATGGTATGCAGATCAGGAAATATTAATAAATGAAACATAGTGAGCTAGAAGGTGGATAAGAATACATGGCTAGAGGATGGAAGAAAGAGAAAGTTATTGGGAATTTAGCTCGGATTACTTCCAAACTTCCAAGGACAAATAAAACTTATAAGGTTAAATCCCCTGAAAACCTTATTTTAGGGTTGTTTTTTGAAAATATTGCGAAACAAATTAGCTTTCAGACTTGAAATGCACTTTTACAAAATGATTGCCAAAATCAAAGAAATGTTTTATTTCGAGTAGCGTGTAATTGTAAATAATTGGGTCTCTGAAACCACTTCTCATTTCATTCGATTTCTGGAAACAGTCTGAAAGAAACTTTCTCTATAAAAGTTTTTGCAAATTTTGATTCAAAGTATCTATTGCCAAATTATCTAAAATAAAACTCATGGCAAAACCAATTCGAATGCATGTCTTTGAAAGCATTCTTTCAAAGGTTTTTTCAAGCGTGGACTTCTTAACCTATTGCCTAAAGCTTTCCTTAAAAAGGAAATGATTGCGAAACATTTCCAAAACCTTTGTGAAAACTATTTTCCAAGTGATGATTTCCATATAAAAAGGTTTGCAATTCGTAAGACTTTAACAAAAAAAGGGGGACGAAATTTCTTTCATGAGTCTTCCTTCTAGAGAGTTCAAAAGAATTGTTTTTTTCAACTATACAAACAATATAGAATTTTGGCCTTATTGGCAAGAGTCTTCTTTTGTGAAATGAAATCAAATGTGCTTCAAAAGTTGGTTGCAAAAGTTCCTAGTTGCCAGGTTCCTTTGGTTAAGCATATATATATGACTACACAAAGCTTCCCTTGAAAATGCTATTATCAAATTATGTTGGTTGAGAAAATGCCTCTTTTGAAATTTTAAATACCTTGCAAACACCCGCTTTCAAAGGATATTTGTGCAAAAACCATTTTTGATGTAAAAAAACTTCTCTCAAACTTTCTTATTTTAAGGGGGGTAGCCTATGATAAGAAAACCTCGAGAGAAATCAACAACTTGTGAGCACAAATGTGGCTAATGGATACCATGTATCAAGGTTTTATTCACCCTCGGACAAGGATTTGAGCGTATTCAATATCATATGACGATAAAACTGCACAAGATACTACCACGACCCTCACCAACAGAATTGTAGGATGATATAATATCAAGAAGTGAAGGATTGAATAGATGAAGAAGAAGGACAAAAATCAGCATTGTCATACTACTATTGATATCGAGGAATTTTAGTTTGCTAACCTTCAACCTACTAACTTCTAACTAACCTACCACAGGACGAGAAGACCATGGACTAACTGACAAGAAGAAACGAGGATTCCTCCAACTCACAAGACCTACGTAATATGGGGATAAACCAACCCATGCTACTCTCTGAAGACCCTCTCCAAGTTTCTAAGTGACAAGGAACGAGTCCAACTGTTGCCAAAACCTGAAGAGTGCACCATCGGTCTAAACAACCTAAAGCAACATCCTACAGATAGAAGATACCACTTGACTCCAACAGGACAGAAGGCAAATGTCACATGTTTTGGTTGTGGTGAGAAAGGACATTACGCCAATAAATGCCCTCAAAGAAGATTGCGACCTGGACAGACAAGGAATTCGCCTGGGCACCCAATATATAATATGAGTTCAGGGATATTACCAACACCAATGCCACATTCGATGTATCCAAAATCTCTATATCAACAATTCCCTAGACAAAGACCTACACAACCCTGGTGGAAAGGACACCGGAAGAGAAAGACATCGTCATTAATAACCTGTGCTGAGCTTGATCTCACTAAAAGGGAATAGAATGGGTGATTTGCCTGCAGAAGTTGAACAGCTACAACTATGGCAACCAAGGTGGGATGGCTGCTGCTTTTCTTGTGGACAATTCGAACACTATGCGATAGACTGTACTCAAGGCACAATGAAGAATAAGAAACACCACCTTCACAAATCAGTCTGGAAGAGAACAAAGCTCAAGAACCATCCAAAGGACTTCTGAAGGTTAAGGCATGTAGTCATTGCGGAGAGATAGGACACTACGGTAGCAATTTGCATTACTCAATGCCCCTACTGTGATGAAGACCATCCAATCGGAGAATGCCCTACAACAAAGATCACCTGCTTTCTCTATGAAAGGACGGATCATGTGCCCCAAGACTGTCATCTAAGTCCGTTGCTGACCAAGACGGCGAAGTACAAGGAGTGTCGCTACGCTTCGCTCATCAACTCATGACGTCTGGAAGCCACGAAGACATTGAATTTTCTACCTTTGATTAGCACGTTGTTTGTCGATCAATATTTAAAGTTGAACTGGTTTAGTGTCTCTGTAGTTTCACCTGAATCTCGGGGACGATATCCCTTTAAGGGGATAGGTTTTAAACATCCTGAAAATTCGTAATAATAAAAATCACTAAAATTTCAAACTTTTTAAAACTTTTGCATCATGCTGTTTATTATGGTTGTTATTGCTTGGCCAACCGTAAATTGTCACAATGGAAATCAAATTAAAGATACACATCTAAATAATAAATACAATTTACAAGAATACATTATTTATTATTAACCCATAAATATTTATGCAGAAGAAAACAAGTCAAATAAGTACAATATAATTATTAACATCTGTAATATAAATTATATGTCAAATATTAAATACTTGAACCATATTGATGGGTGTCATGAGATATGAGTACACATGAAATAATGGTCACCACTACAATGACCCTATTATATATGAGTGTTTCACTGGAATAATTAAATTAATATTTATAGCTTTCATCAAAGTCTCTCATGGCATAAAATTCACTCCAGTAAAATAAATGGTCATGTAAAGAAATGGAGCATTGGGGTATCTCTATGTGTACTTAGAGTATTTTAATAAACTCTTAAGATATATCAACACCTCCAAATTATCTAGCGAACTTTTGGGATTAAACCTTATTTAAATAATGCAATAAAAATATATTTGTGCCATCATAACTTTTGGGTAAAATCTAGATTTTTGGACAATAAATGTTAAATTTGGTTGTTTAGCAAATTTGTGGATTCAATCCTATCCATTTCCTATTTTAAATCCTCTCAAGATCCAAATTAATCTAAAGCAAATTCATTTGGGAAGAGAAAAATAAATAAATAGATGATTCAAAGAAAATATTTGGATTGAAAACATGTCATCGTTGAATTAGTACAAGCTCTCATTCAAGTTATACAGCCACTCTTGCTGTTTAGTCCCTCCCTTTTCCCCTTATTATTGTCCTTCTATTCTTTTCTCAGCCAAACACTGTTCACGGGCCGCCAGGTGCTCGACACAGGTCCAACCTAGCCGACCCCCCAGCGCCACACCACCCTGCACCGCGCCTGCAGCTGCCGTGTGCGCCGCTGCCCGGCCACTGTCGTGCCCGCGCCGTGCGCCGCTGCCCCCCCCCCCCCCCCCCCCCCCCCCCGCGCGCCCACCCACGTCGTGCCCGCACACTGTCCGCCTAGAGCCACGCGCGTGCCGTGCCTCGTGTCGCCGTGCCGCCGCGCGCCCCCTCCCCTCTGCCACGCCGCGTGGAGCGCACCGCTCCCCCGCCCTCGCGCCCGCGCCCACGCGCGTCAGACCACGCATGCGCCACGCGCACGTCACGTCGCCACGGCCATTGCATCGCCGCGCCAACGTCGCATCGCCGCGCGCGTCGTCGTCGTTGCCTCTGCCTCCCGCCCAACACGCCGCGCTGTTCGTTTCCCATCGCCTGCCACCATTACCGGCCACCTCTCCCCCTCCGCCCATATATAACCCCGACCTCCCCTTCTTCCTCCCCACACTTCACACCCACTGCTCCCCCTTTTCTCTCACCCCCAAAAGCCGCCCCCGCCCTCACCCACCGCGCCACCCACAGGCCATCACCACCGCCGGTAAGCCCCCCTCCTGTCTGCTCCACGTCGCATGCCCGCTTGGCTAGGGGCGAGAAACGAGAGGAGCCTGGGAGGAGGAAGAGAGAGGGAAGAGAAAAGGAAGAGAGAAAGAGAGCAGAAGAGGCAGGAGAGAGAAGGAAGCAAAGGAGAGGAAGAAGAGGCAGAAAGAGGAGAAAGAGAAAAAGAAAAGAAAAAGAAAAGAGAGTGAGAGAGAAAGAAAGAAAAGAGGGGAAAATTCGTTAACCTTTCACCGCGTTAATTTAGGAGGAATTTTAGGAAAATATAGATTTTAAATTCGGGGCTAGTATTTAGATTTTTTAAACGCATTCGATTATTATAATAAGATTATTATAATATGATTAAATCGTGCACTCTCTATGTCTTTGGGACCAATCAATTTAATAGATAGTAGTATAATGTTAAGCTTTGAATTGTTAGTATAATATCAGAATTAGGGTAAATTTATAGGAATTCAATTAACCCGAACCCTATGATTAGTGGGTCCGGCAAAACTAGGAATAAATTAGAAATTAATAGTCATTCTATGTGGAATATTTTTTGAATTGTCAAGCACAATATTTTTGAATTAAAATAAATTGATATGGAATAGTGCCACATTTCATAATTAATTGAATCAATTCAAAATCCGAAGTTTCAAACTATTGTTGCTCACTCATTTCAACTCAGATGCTGATGAAACTTGAACCTAAATTCATCTAAATTCATGAGCTTTCAATAATATAAAATTCAATATTTAATAAAATATATTTATATTTATAAAATAATTAATATCAAATGATTAGGTAATGGTTAACTTAAAAATGTGCTAATAAATAAAATTAATATTGTACAGTAGAGTGGATCTGAGGATAATTTTTTTTAAACATGCTTTATCACTGTAAAACCCATGTAAACTAACTATAGGAATTGTTTCAAATTAATTGAAGCATAAAGAAATACTAGTGCCATTTTATAATATATGTCCATATATGATTATATCCATGACTTATTAATTAATTACATGAAGTCTAACCTTATCAGTGCTGCAACTAAAGTTAAGCATGAAACGACCCCCGTACAACCGTACTTCTCGAATGGGTATAGACCTAGCGGATTAGATAGCCGAGCGGAGGCAGTATCCTTGCATAGATGGTTCACCCCCCGTGACTGAGGCAGGTGTGCTATAGTGGGACAGCCGTTGAGGTAGGGCCGCGAGGCATGCTCCTACATCGGTGTCGCCATTGGTAGGACTGCCACGTGTGTGAGAGTGAGAACCTAAACTTAAACTATAACTTGACGTGCGTGTGAGACTTCCCTTCCCGAGAGTGCCAGAACTCCTCTCACTGCTAGAAACATATACGCCTAGAGTGCATGAGGATGAAAGTTCATGGAGCGGGTACTGCCAATGCAAGGTTATCGAAAGGCGTTGCCGTGACGCGTCTCATGTGTTGGGGCGAGGCTCATGTGTTGGGCAGTTGCGGAGTACGGGTAAAGTGTACATCTACTGCAGTGTGAGTAAACCAAATCTATTCGAATAGCCGTCCCCGCGGTTATTGAGCACCTGGACATGTACTACACTTGGGTAGACTCTAAATTCTTAACTTGTGTGGGATGGGATGATGCATGATGATTTTTATGCTGATGGAGCCACCTTCTGAGAGGAGGGAAGGTGCACATCCTCAGAAAACCATGATGACCCAATGACGGGAAGCTATCCTTGGGATGATAATGGATGGTGGACAAAACCGTCGTTAATGAACTATGGTATTAAAATTTGATCACTCTATGCTAGGTCTTAGGCTTGTGAAAAGATTTACAAAACTTGTTTTACGAAAAGAACCGGAAGCCATTCCTTGAAAAACCCTCTATCGTATGCATTTTTTGTGTGGTGGCTTGCTGAGTACTTTTGTACTCATTGTTGCTCTATATATATCTTTTAGTAGAGTGCTTGAGGATAAGCCCTTGTTAGTACGCTTGTGTACTTAACAAGATGATCGGAGTACGGTCCTGTTCTAGGTCTCGTTTCCCAGTCGACTGCTTGTGGCATGTCAACCGGGCCCTTGTATTGTTTTGTCTTCCGTTGTTGCTCTCTGATAGTTGTTGGCCTGCCTAGCCCTAATGTAAGCACTTAACTCCTTCAGCCTGAATTCATCCATGATATATTGTGATCCAGCTATGTATGTGTGAACCAACTACTGATCCAGGGATTGGTACAGATAAACACATTAGATCTCCGATTTCCAAAATCGGGGGTCGACAAGTGGGTAGTACTCAGTCTTGCTCTATTTCCCCCACATTGGAGGCGGAGTATTTCTCGGATGGTGGTTACTCAGAGGAGTAGGCTCGTTTTTGCCGTCATGGATGCCCGTGGAGTGGAGTCGCCATGCTGCGAGCATCAACTTACCTAGTTTAGCTCGCTTTACTTTTCTGTTGCATTTGTAAGATGTGGATCTGTATGTCAACTCTGTCGTTTGTGTACCCTAGTCGGTCCTAGACAGGGGTTTTAATGCACATTCTGCTTGGGAATTCTGGTTCGTGAATTTCTGGGCGTGACACTGTTGATGACGAAATTTGGTAAATCATGCATCGAATTTGGAGTTAAGACCGAAGCGGATTTGGAAGGAAATCGGTAACAGAAACAGAGTATAAATCGGCTTCGGAACTGCATCGGCTACGGTGTGCATCGGCTGATACTGAATCGGACAAGGAAGCCGATGTAGCCGATTCCGACAAGGGGGTGTTGGAACCATTGTCGGGTTCGTTTAAAGTGCTTCATGAGGATTGCCATGTATGGATTGAGTCCGAAAAAGGCAATTGTATCTATTAATTAGGAATAGTTTATTAGTTTCCTTTTATCTTTAGGAAAGTGTGTTTAGTGTCCGATAAGGACTTTATGTGTTTCCTTTATCTTTAGGAAAGTTTGAGTCGTGTCCGATATGGACTAGTATCTACCCATGGGTATAAATATGTACACCCGGGGTCTATGTAAATTATCTCTCGATCAATACAACTTCGGCGCATCGCCACCTTTTTACCTTTTTACTTTCGACAAGTTCTTGTTTCAAGTTGGGCTGCATCGACTTCGATCTCCGACGAGGAGTAAGGATTGTTATGGTGGCTTGCGTTATCGGGATTAGTGCTTCCATCGCTTCGACACTCTAATCTTGTTCATGTAAGTCGTCGAGTTATCATATACATTATATAACCTAGATTGACAATGTTTTCTACTTGCATCGGCCGATCTCTATCTAGGGTTTTGTCGATATCGGCTAGATTACTTTGTTGGCTTAGATTATATAATGTATCCACCACCCTGAAAATCAGTCAAAAGCCTGATTGTCTAGATATTACGTTTCTTTTCATACTTAGTGCTGCATCAGTTAAGTTTGATCTACTAAGTCGTGCTTAGAACCATAATCTCTAGCCTGCTTCTTGATTGCCAATAAGGGTTTCATCGGGGTTTCAGCCGATGAGTTATCTGGACATTGTATCGGCTTATAAGGATTACATACAAGATGGATTTAGCCAATGACAACAAAGATTTCACTGTTTATATAATCATTTGGATCTATTGACATCGGACCACCAGCCGATGAATGCTTCAACCTTCAGATCAGTGCTTATTTAATCTATCATTACTAGCCGATTGGTTTCTACTGGATTATTTTATTTTATTTTCATCAGCCGATTATCTTTATGTCATTATTTACTCAGTATCAAGATGTATACTGGATATCGGCTGGTATCGGCATCGGCTGGAATCACTCCATCGGCTTGTCAGCCGATCGGCTATCTTTTGATCTTCAATTTATATATCTTGTCAGTTGCAGGATCAAACTGACTGGCATGCCCGCATCTTATTATTATTTTGGACCTGCACTGGAGCTAAGCAGATCTCCCAGGCCATCGTGTTTTTACGTCAACACATTTTGGCACGCCCAGTGGGACTACGAATTTTATACCTACATGTCTGAAGAAGTCAAGGACAAGATCATGGTCGCAATGGAGGATTTGACGGAGGAACAGAAGCAAGAGTTGGAGAAATTTAAAGCTGATTTTCGAAATCATTATCTTCAATGTTTCGTCATGACACCGGAAGGGCCAATTCAGAAATCTCAACTTCCCGAGCCGATGATTGAAATACTTCAAGATTAAGTTGATGAAGCAGTTTATCACGCATTGTTTAATCAATCTGGAGTTTTGATGGATACATTGCAAGATTTAATCAAGTGAAAAGTTGATGAATTAATTGTTCAAAGAGGCCAGCTCGGGAGGCAGATTGAAGAACAACAACAATATCGGCCAGAGGAACAATGCCATCAGATGAACAATGGTTGGGCCGATAGAATTGCGAAGTTGGTAGAGGAGCAGTTTGGACTTAGACCTAAGGAGCAGATCCATATGTATCGGCAGCCATATCCTGAATGGTTCGATAGAGTTCCGCTTCCATACCGATACAAAATTCCAGATTTCTCCAAATTTTCAAGGCAAGATGATATATCTACAATGGAACATATCAGCCGATTCTTAGTGCAATGTGGGGAGGTATCGGCTGAAGAGGCTTTGAAAGTTAGATTTTTTCCATTGTATTTGACTGGATCGGCTTTCACATGGTTTTCATCATTACCTCCATACTCTATCAAGGGATGGGCCGATCTTGAGAAGCAATTTCATGACTATTTCTTTGCTGGAAACAATGACATGAAGCTTTTGGATTTGATATTGGTTCAGCAACAAAAGGGAGAATCGGCTATGGAATATATTCAAAGATTTCGTAATGCCCGCAGCCGATGCTATAGTTTGAGCCTAAGTGATGAGCAGCTAGCCGATCTTGCATTCCAAGGATTGTCAGCGCCTATCAGAGATATATTCTTTTGCCATGAGTTTGATGATCTAACTCATCTAGCACAGACGGTATCGGCCTACGAGAGCCAACTACAAGAAGCAAAGGAAGATCAATTTTGAAGTAATCAAGACGAGATAGAAGAGAATTTTGAAGCATGAGTCCTCATACTCCAAAACTGGGGGGCATGTGTTGACGACGAAATTTGGTAAATCATGCATCGAATTTGGAGTTAAGACCGAAGCGGATTTGGAAGGAAATCGGTAACAGAAAACAGAGTATAAATCTGGCTTCGGAACTGCAATCTGCTTACGGTGTGCAACCGGCTGATACTGAATCGGACAAGGAAGCGATTTAGGCCGATTCCGACAAGGGGGTGTTGGAACCATTGTCGTGGTTCGTTTAAAGTGCTTCATGAGGATTGCTATGTATGGATGAGTCGGAAAAAAGGCAATTGTATCTATTAATTAGGAATAGTTTTGTTAGTTTCCTTTATCTTTAGGAAAGTGTGTTTAGATGTCCGAAAGGACTTTATGTGTTTCCTTTTATCTTTAGGAAAGTTTGAGATCGTGTCCGATATGGACTAGTATTTAAGGACCCCCGTTTTGCAACAGGAATCACTCGTGTATTCTGTGCCATTCCCTGGATTCAAGTAGTTTGGCACACACGATACATAGTTGAGTCACCAAAAGCGCATACATATGCGTCGTGTACGAATTATTACATCACAGGCCCGAAGGCGTAGTCTTAGAACAAAGGACCAAGCGGTCCGGAATACAGTCCAAAAGCAGAATATAGATAAGTAGCGGAGCGAAGGCAGCGGCATTGTCATTGCCACAGGCAACGACCGTATCTAGACCTAGTGGGCACCCTCATCTTCCGCATCCTCTTCGTAGTAGGCGTACGGATCTTCCGCGGTGTCATCTTCGGCTTCTGATGAAGTTTATAGTTGCAAGGGTGAGTACCAACCGTACTCAGCAAGTCACCACAACAACGATGCACATGCAGGATTTTTATTCAAGGCAAGGCAAAGGCTCATTTGCATAAAGCTGGTTTTGCAATCATTTTCACAACCTAAGACTTAGCATAACTGGTCAAGTTTTAATACCAGAGTTTAATTTAAGCAACGGCGGTTCTGTCTACCATCCATTATGATCCCAAGGATGGCTTTCCGCCGTTGGTCGTCATGGTTTTCTGTGGACGCCCACCTTCCCTGCTCTCGGGGAGTGGCTCCAACAGCATAAAATTCATCATGCAATAACCCATCCCACACAGGTTAAGAGTTTAGAGTCTAGCCAAGTGTAATACATGTCCCGGTGCTCAATATCCCGCGAGCACGGCTATTCGAATAGATTTGATTTACTCACACTGCAGTGGATGTACACTTTACCCGCACTCCGCGACTGCCCAACACATGAGCCTCGTCCCAACACATGAGACGCGTCACGGCAAAGCATTTCGATAACCTTGCATTGGCAGTACCCGCTCCATGAACTATCATCCTCATGCACTCTAGGCGTATCTGTTTCTAGCAGTGAGAGGAGTTCTTGCGCTCCCGGGAAGGAAGTCTCACACGCACGTAAAGTTTATAATTTATAGTTTAAGTTCAGATTCTCACTCTCACACACGTGGCAGTCCTACCAATGGCGACACCGACGTAGGGCACGCATCGCGGCCCTACCTCAAAACGGGCTGCCCCACCGTAGCGAACCTGCCTCACACACACGGGTTGAACCATCTATGCAAGGATACTGCCTCTGCTCGGCTATCTAGTCCGCTAGGTCTATACCCATCCGAGAAGTGCGGTTGTACAAGGGTCGTTTCATGCTTAACTTCATGGCTCGGTCCTTAACTGGCCGGGGATGGTACTAGCCTTCTCCAGATACCACCCAAATCCACCGTCCGCCCCGGTCGAAACAGTTGTTTAGTTTCATTTCTCCTTTCACAAATTATGTCATCATATCCTGGCAATGTGGCGCTCATGTCTCCACATGCCGCATCTCAATCACCTTCCCGAAGGTAATTGCCCAAGCATATAGCATTTTTGATAAATATGAGTATGCATGATACTAGAATAGCATTACTAAGCATTTGTCATAATTGACTAGGACTCGTACGTAAACATGGTTACAAGGGGATATGGAGTAAACAATATTCAAGGCATGGCATAACAACAGTAGGATTTTAATCATTGCATGCACTTTATTTGCAAACAAATAATTTCGCAATTAGGGGTTCAATGTGTTCAAGGAATAGTGATGACTTGCCTTGCTCGAAGTCTTGCGGGTCTTGGTCTTCAGTCGGACTCGCAACTCCCTCCGGTGTCTAAAATTATGTGTGAAAGAAATTGAATTCATTTAGAATTCAATTAAAATCCAACAAAACCCAATTGAAGAAAAGATTGAGCGCGAGCGTTTGAATGTCGATATCGACCCCCTTTTATTTATGAAGTACTCCTACCTTTGATTTTTAATACCGTTGTCCTAAAATATTAGCGCTAGCCAATAAAAACATTAATCCGATTTAATTTACCGTCTCGAATAAATTAGATTCCGATAATAAAAGGTAAACCCTATCGGTAAATAGTTGGCGTAAATAATTGCGACGGCTAATTTAGTGGATAATCCTAATTTGAGTAAGAACTAACTAAATACCGGCTAAATAGATATTTAAATGGATAACGACGGTCGCATACATACGATAGCAATTTAAAACGACCGCTAATTAATCCTCCGGTTATATGTATCGATTTAGCGAAACATTACGAACGAAAATCTAAATAATCGGCTTAAAGTACCCCGCTTAAAGATTAATCATTTAAACGAATAATCTAGTTAGGTGAATAATTTAAATATCAATTAAATATCCGATTTAATTTAACTCGTGTTTCCAAAATAATCGATGTCGGTGTATTCTACTAATTTATTAAAACTAATCATTTTAATATTAATCTAGCGCATATATTTCGAGATAAACAAAATTAAGTTCCTAATCCTCTATTTTACCTCTCTCTATTTTATTTTTTTATTTTTATATCTTTTGTTTTTTTCTCTTTTTATTTTTCCCTTCTCTCTCTCCCCCTTTTCTCTTTTCTCTTTCTATTTTTTTTCCTTTCTGTTTTCTCCCTTCTTCTTCCTCAGCTCTCCTTCTCCTCTGCTCTTTCTCTGTTTCTCTCTCTCTCACAGAGTACTCGCCGGCAAGGGGGGAGGAAGAAAAGGGGGGGGAAGCACCTACCGGGCGGCGGCGGCAGGGGCCAGCGAACAGCGGCGGCGGCAGCCCAGGCGGTGGCGCGGCAGAGGCGGCGACGACGCTCGGCAGTGGGGAAGGAGGAAGGGGAAAAATGAGGAGGAGAGATAGGGGAGAAGAGGAGGAGGAGGGGGGGTCTTATAGGCCGGACGGGGAGGGGGTGGCGACCGGCGCGCGCGTGGCGACGTGCGGCGGCATGGCGCGCGGCGTGGGGGGAGGCGGCACGCGTGCAAGCGGCAGCGAGCGGCGCGCGTGCAGGCTGGTACGGCGGGGTACGGCCGGAGCGGGGCGCCGTACGGGCGGGCGACGTACAGCGCGGGGCGCGAGGGCGGCCGGCATGTGGCGCGCGCGACACCGGGCTGGCGGCGGGCGGCGACGTGGGCGTGTGCGGGACGCTGAGGCGCGGGCGGCTCTGCGGCGGCGGGTTCCGGTCGCTGGCGGCGCGTTGCAGGGCCTGCGCGCCTGGCAGGGCGGCGTGGGCCGCGCAGGCTCGGGGAATGGGCGCGGCAGCCGGGCGCGGCGCGGGAAGGGCATGGGCGCGGCGGTACGGGGCGGCCGCGGGCGCGAGTGGCCGGCCGCGGCGCGGGCGGCGGCGGCGCCGCAGCAGGAGCTGGGCACGCGCGGCGCCGGCGGGACGGCACGGGCTGCGGTGGCGCGGGCCGTTCGGGCGTGGCGCGCGCGGCGCCGGCGGGCGGCCACGGGCGCGCGGGCGCGGGAGCGGGCGCGCGCGCGGCGCTGCAGCGGCAGACGGCGGCCATGGCGGCGCTGCAGAAGCGCGTGGGCGCGGGGGGGCCGGGGAACACGACCGAACACCTGGCGCACAGTGAACAGTGCCACCAGGGGGTTCTTTGATATTTAGGGCCTTTTCTTCACAAAATTTCACTCTAAAATTTGTAAATTTAGACAAATCAATGTGACCAATTTTTTTTAATGTTTCTAACAATTTATCTACCATTTATATATATGTATATATTATTTTATTTATTCTTTTCTCTCGTACCCATTATCTCACATATACCTACATCCCTCCTAAGATAAATAGTATTTGCTAGGTGTAATACTTGTTTAAAACCCCGCATAAAACCTAATTAGAAGCGCGAATAAATCCAACGTGATTTATTTTAAAAGTTTTTTTTTTTGACGGTCCGCGATTTAGGGCTTTCGGTTTTTTTTTGTCGGTCGAATTTTTAGGGCGTTACAAGTATCTACCCATGGGTATAAACATGTACAACCCGGGGGTCTATGTAAATTATCTCTCGATCAATAAAACTTCGGTGCATCGCCACCTTTTTACCTTTTTACTTTCGACAAGTTCTTGTTTCAAGTTGGGCTGCATCGACTTCGATCTCCGACGAGGAGTAAGGATTGTTATGGTGGCTTGCGTTATCGGGATTAGTGCTTCCATCGCTTCGACACTCTAATCTTGTTCATGTAAGTAGTCGTCGAGTTAATCATATACATTATATAATCTAGATTGACAATGTTTTCTACTTGCATCGGCCGATCTCTATCTAGGGTTTTGTCGATATCGGCTAGATTACTTTGTTGGCTTAGATTATATAATGTATCCACCACCCTGAAAATCAGTCAAAAGCCTGATTGTCTAGATATTACGTTTCTTTTCATACTTAGTGCTGGCATCAGTTAAGTTTGATCTACTAAGTCATGCTTAGAACCATAATCTCTAGCCTGCTTCTTGATTGCCAATAAGGGTTTCATCGGGGTTTCAGCCGATGAGTTATCTGGACGTTGTATCGGCTTATAAGGATTACATACAAGATGGATTTAGCCGATGACAACAAAGATTTCACTGTTTATATAATCATTTGGATCTATTGACATCGGACCACCAGCCGATGAATGCTTCAACCTTCAGATCAGTGCTTATTTAATCTATCATTACTAGCCGATTGGTTTCTACTGGATTATTTTATTTTATTTCATCAGCCGATTATCTTTATGTCATTATTTACTCAGTATCAAGATGTATACTGGATATCGGCTGGTATCGGCATCGGCTGGAATCACTCCATCGGCTTGTCAGCCGATCGGCTATCTTTTGATCTTCAATTTATATATCTTGTCAGTTGCAGGATCAAACTGACTGGCATGCCCGCATCTTATTATTATTTTGGACCTGCACTGGAGCTAAGCAGATCTCCCAGGCCATCGTGTTTTTACGTCAACAGACACTTATCGTCTGAAGCGTGAAGATGGATCAATTGTGGAGAACTCTTAGAATACTGAGCACCTTCATGTTATTATACTCGAGTCATACTTTTGTATTCTTCTTCTCTTGACTACTGACGTTAAGTAAGTTCCCTTCTTGAGTTGTCAGTCGAGGGCTATCAATAATATTGGAGTATATTACCTTTTTAATGCGATTTGTTTGTTTGACATATCATTGATTCTGCCTAACTTTTGTGTCGAGTAGAGAAGGACTGAAAATTTTTTAAGGCTTATCAGGTTTTAGGCTTGGTATAAGTTGGACAAAAAATTTTAAGAAATAAATGCGAGACTCAACACTTGGGATATGGCATAAATAAGTCAGAGTTGAAAAAATTACTGTACAAAAAGTTCTGCATATCAAGAGTCTACTCTCGGAAGTTTTCAAGAACATCTAAGCAATTTTTCAGCAGATCCTTGGGCTTCGTTTATTAGCTCTATGGCTTGCTCATCCGAAGTGCCATCTGCACAGCCATCTCCTACAACATCTACGTCCACTCGGGGATACAACGACTTCGTCATAGCTAAGTCTTGGCTTGCACTCATGGTGGCTGCTTCAGTCATATTCTCAAAATATTTCTCCGGAGCTTCGCGAAGATTCTTGAAGATTTCAGTGGCATCCTCAGAGCTAGTGCCCAAGCCATTCTAGAATACAACATTTGTTAGTGGAGCAGCTGCGTTGGCAATGTCATCTCAGATTGTTTCAAACCCTTTTCACTTGGTCAATGAGGACATCGAATTGTGCCTTGGATTTCAGCTTGTGTTCTGCAAAGGTTCACCGGGGTATATAAGTTGATGATGACTAGATCAGAGTGAGATGATTTCTCGGATTAACTGGATTTACCTTCAAGGACTGATAAATCTTGAGCCTTGTCCTTTTTCAGCTGGGCATTGTTGTCCTTTGCTTTCCTCAGTTGGACCTTTAGGGACTCTATTTCGGATGGTGGGCTGAAGCATAATATTTCAAGATTACCAAGGCAGAGTTCAATTCTGTTGGCGAACGGCTCATCAGGCGCGCATGCTCGCTTGCCGCGCACGACGCGCGACTCCGCTCGCTACTCTACATGTTATCCGCTAGACCAGGGATTAGTTAGCCTACTAGCCGGTTCTCAAGCCTCTGTTGTACATGTATAAATGTAAGCTCTCAAGATCAATGAATACACGGTTGATCCAATCCCTTTTCTACATGGTATCAGTTACCCCTTGATCCTAGTCTTCCGCTCCCTCTCTCTTGCTTGCTATGGCACCACGCTCCGATCCCTCCGACGCCTCATCCACCTCCAACGACGAGCCTGTGCCGGCGCCCTCTGCTTCCATCCTCCAAACCGTCAACATCCGCTCCCACGTCCCGGTCGTCCTCGATCTGGACGTCTCCAACTACAGCAGTGGCGCTGCAGCTTCGAGTCGGTCCTCGGCAAGTTCGGCCTTGAGGCCCATGTTCAGGAGCCGCCTGCACTCGAGCTCCGCTCTCCCGAGTGGCGCCGGGCTCATCACTGCGTGGTCAATTGGCTGCACAACTCCATCGCCAAGAACGTCTTCGACGTCGTCTACAAGCCCCGCGCCTCCGCCTTCACTGTGTGGCGCGACATCGAAGGCGTCTTCCGCGACAATGCTGTCCAACGCTCCATCTACCTTGAGACCGAGTTTCGCTCGATCCATCAAGGCGACATGACCATCACGCAGTACACCGCCAAGCTGAAGCAGGCTCGCCGACGGCCTTCGCGACATCAACATGCCCGTGTTGGAGGCCAGTCAAGTGCTCAACCTCCTGCACGGCCTCAACTCCAAGTTTCACCATCTCCGCGCCGGCATCGCCGACAGGAATCCGCCTCACACCTTCATGAGCGCCCGCTCCTACCTGCTGCTGCTGGCGGAACTTCAGATCCAGCACGACTCCAAGGCCGAGGCCGGCGAGGCCCAAAAGGCCATGACTGCGCAGCACCAGCCTCCGGCTCTCTTCCCTCCTCCGGCGTCCCCAAGGAGCGCAATACAACGGCGTCTGGACAACAGCGCGCTCTATAAGTATAAAGCACGCGTCTCAGAATACAATACAGTTGCATTCTGACGGCTCCCTCGACAAGTATAAAGCACGGTGGGTGGTTCGCAGTTTCAATCAACGTCCCGGCGTCGACTTCGGCGAGACGTTCTCGCCCGTCGTCAAACCAGCGACCATCCGCACCATCCTGACGCTTATATCCTCCAAGCAATGGCCGGCACATCAACTGGATGTCTCCAACGCGTTCCTACATGGCCATCTCCAGGAACGTGTCCTCTGCCAGCAGCCACAGGCTTCGAGGACGCTGCTTCGCCCGACGGACGTGTGCCTCCCTCTCCCGCTCCCTGTACGGTCTGCGTCAGGCTCCGCGTGCCTGGTTCACGCGCTTCGTCGACCATGTTACCAGCCTCGGCTTCGCCCAGTCCCGTGCTGACTCCTCCCTGTTCGTGCTTCGCCGCGGAACCGAAATGGACTACCTCCTCCTCTACGTCGACGACATGATCCTCCTCCGCCTCCTCATCGAGCCCTGTTGAAGAATGTCATCGACCGTCTTCAAGCGGAGTTCAAGGTCAAGGACCTTGGGGCCGCTGAAGTACTTCCTTGGGATCGAGGTGCAGCGCACTTCCGACAGGTTCGTACTCAGCCAGTCCAAGTACAAACCGCCGACGTCCTGGAAACGCGCGGGTATGACGAACTGCAAGGCGGTGGCTACTTACTCCGGCAGACGTGAAGCCCAAGCTGTCCAGCGACGAAGGAGCTCTCTTCAAGGACCCCCTCCCTGGTACCCGAAGCATGGCGGCGTGCTCCAGTACTTGACTCTGACGCGGCCTGACATCGCCTACGCTGTTCAGCAAGTGTGCTTGCATATGCATGCTCCGCGTGAAGCTCATGCCATATTGCTGAAGCGGATTCTGCGATACATCAAGGGTAACCGCTATGTTTCGGTCTGCATCTTCGCGCCTCGACGTCGCCCACGCTCACCGCCTTCAGCGACGCCGACTGGGCCGGCTGCCCTGACACCGACGCTCTACCTCCGGCTTCTGCATCTTCCTCGGCGACTCACTGATCTCATGGTCCGTCCAAGCGCAAAGGACCGTGTCTCGGTCTAGCGCGGGAGCTGAGTACAGAGGCGTGGCGAACGCCGTGGCGGAGTGCACTTGGCTACGACAGCTGCTCGGAGGGAGCTTCACTAAGGCATTCCACAAGCGACGATCACGTACTGTGACAACATTTCCAGCGTCTACATGTCCAAGAACCCGGTGCACCACAAGCGGACCAAGCACATCGAGCTCGACATCCACTTCGTCAGGGAGAAGGTCGCGCTCGGTGAACTCCGCGTACTGCCGATTCCGAGTGCCCACCAGTTCGCGGACGTGTTCACCAAAGGGCTTCCAATATGCATGTTCAACGAGTTCAGGACCAGTCTCTGCGTCAGCGATACAACGGCTGCGACTGCGAGGGGGTGTTGCCGAACGGCTTCATCAGGCGCGCATGCTTCGCTTGCCGCGCACGATGCGCACGACGCGCGACTCCGCTCGCTCCGCTCGCTACGCTGCATTGCTATCCGCTAGACCAGGGATTAGTTAGCCTACTAGCCGGTTCTCAAGCCTCTGTTGTACATGTATAAATGTAAGCTCTCAAGATCAATGATACTACACGGTTGATCCAATCCCTTTCTACAAATTCAAATAATGCAATAGATGGAAGATTTCTTGCTTACCTCCGACCGCTACCGCGATACTCTAATTCAACATCTCGGAGTTGGCTAATTTCCGCTCGCAATTCTTTTTCCCTGGACCTTGGCGGCATCTTTGAATTTTTGTAGCTCTTTACTGGAGGGCTTCCAGTGTGTTGAAGTGCAAACACCAACTTCTCGAGGAGTTTCTGACTTCGCTAAAGATTGCCGGTACATTCTCTGTGCATACAAAAGCAGTCATATTTTTTGGATGGATTGTATGGCGATTACAAAGTGAGTTTTACACTTACATTCAAGAGTTTGGTTGACTCCTGCAACCGGGGTCATCAGGATATCATGTACTTCGGCTTCTTGTTGTTTGTTCAGATGATCCCGTGGGTGTGTCCTTCATAATTACACCATTAAATTTTTACTGGTGGGAGAGAGAGTCTTCAGTGGTGGCCGCCAGGAGTTCTTTGGTCTTCAATGTTTTCTTCTTCCTGTCCTGACTGGTTTCCAGTCAGGGGTTCTTGCTCAGCAGTGGCTCTGTGCTTCCCGACTGGTCTCCAGTCGGGGGCTCCTGACTTGCTTACAAATTTTCAGTAACAGGTTGGGTGTTGGTTTGCCCGACGCCTATATCAATCATTTCATGGCTAGTCGGCTTTGGGTCGACATTTGGAGCATTAGATTGACCGGCTGGATTGATATTCTGAGGTTTCCTGAAAAACATAACAAAATCTGCATTTATCCTACAAGACAGACCTTTGCTGGGATAGTGAATCTACTTGGAGGCATGATCAGAATGATGTTAGTAATAAATATACCTGTGGATTTTCTATCTTCGGGTCCGATCTAGTCAGCTGGGGTTTGGCTTGAGCGGCTTCAATGTCTGGAGTTGGAGTGGCAATATTCTTCCTCGTCGGAGGAGTCAATGATAAGTTTCCTATGTTTGGCTTGACCGGGGAACATCTTGGTCAGGAGCAGTTCTCTTGTTCTTTTGTTGAGGCTTCATAGTCAGTCCCCCAGTTGGCTGGCTGCTGCTAGCTATGTTCTTGCGTGGAGATCAACGTATAGCTGGTGGTGGCTTGGAGATAATGAGAGTGTTTTCCTACAGATGCAACTTTCAGTAATATGGAGGTTTCCTACGAATTATGGATTGAATTGAATTTGTAGATAACTTACTGCGGGAGGAGGTCGGTGCAGACTATAAAGGGACGACCGACAGCTTATGGCTATAGTCGACAACGATCCTGGTTGAGAAGATTTTGTACATCCAAGCGCAAATGAGTTGATAACCTAGTGAATTAGGATCTTCGTAATTGGGGTCGGTCTGACCTTCATATTCATAAGCTGGTTTAGATCGTTCCCTTATGGGAGCTAGTTGGCACTTAATGAAATGCCAAGTGACTTGTTCCCCGAGTAGACCTTGCTTCTTTATTTCCATGACTTTCCCAAGCAGGGTATTGGCTTCCATTAGCTTGTCCCCGTCAGGCAGAGAATTCCAATGAGCTTGGTGCACTGGTACGAGACCGATAAAGTTGGGAGCCTAGGTTTAGGATTGGAGATGTAAAACCAGTTCGAGTGCCAGCCCTTGTTAGAAGACTTCAAAGGGAGAGAGAAATATTCTCTGCGGAGCGTTCCTCACAACTGGAAACCATGCTCCACTGATTACACAAGGATCGTCTTTTGTTGGGTGGGGTTTCAGAAAAAAAAACATGCGGCGGAATAGATTGAAATGCGGTTTGATGCCAAGGAATGTTTCGCACAGATGGATGAAGATAGAAGTATGCAAAATGGAATTTTGATTCAGATGGTAAATTTTGATCCCATAGAAATCAAGAAGGGCGCGGAAGAAATCTAAGGCAGGAAGAGCAAAGCCAGAAGAAAAGAAGAGAGTAAAGACAACGATTTTACCGGTGTTAGGCGAAGGGTATTCCTCACCAAATGTTGGGCACCATCCAATGATCTCCTTCTCTGGGAGCACACCGTCGTTACCATATTCTTTAAGGTGGATTCCCTTCACGTCAGAGGACACCCATTGCTCAAATGGGATTTCTCTCTCTTCTGCCATGTCGAGGCTAGGGAAAGAGGTTGTAGGGGCTTTTTTGGCTCCGGATCTTTGGAGAGAGTCTGATGGGAGTGGTTCTTGACGGATTTATACGGAGGAAGAAGGAAAATGGTGGTTGGATCCATGGGGAATGGAAGCCCTAGCTCTAGCCGCGGTAGTTGTGAACAGTAACGAGAAATGGGGATTTTTTGGAGTTGCAGTGGCAAGGAAGACGATGGCGATTTCGGCGATAGGTTTTTATGGGTATCGGTAAACGAAGCACATGAAGTGTTTGCAGCCAATATTTTTCGTGTGGCCCAACATGTGTCTCTGGGGACTTAAACATTCCTGGTTAGGCAAAATGTGCATTTTGCGTGCCCAATGCCATGAAATCCTTCTATACAGCAGTTACATAATTCCTAAGAGTTGGTACAATGCAATTTAAAAGGGGGTAAACAGCGAAGTTTTTTGTGACTATTCTATTAACTTTTTCAGAAGTTAAAGACTGCTTTTGTGAGACAGTTGATTTATATTATATCATTGTCCTTTTGCCACATATATGTGCATACTCATAAACCAATATTATAACCCTAGGCTTATTATATATATTGGTGTTTTGCTGGCGGTTGATAGATCTATTTATGGGTATTTACTCGGATCTTATATTACAAATGCCATTTATTTTTGGAGTATGGTGAAAATTGTGTGTCTCTTAGGGGCTTAAGCATATATGTGTTGGCAACATGCGCACAATTGGATACTGGTGCCTATTATGTGTTATGCAACAAACTTTGTTATCAAGATTTGCTATTCGATTTTGAAACGACCTTGATGTCGCCTAGAGGGGGGGTGAATAGGCGTTCGTAAAAATTATCACAACTTCATAGCATATTAAAATGAAGAAAACTTTCAGTTCAAATCGAACTTCCAGTATAGGATTGAAAGTTCCGGCCTCAACCAAAAAATTCAGCGGATAATAGAATAAAACACTAGCTATGAACTTGTAGCTCGAACAAACAAAATGTATATGAATCAAAATGTGACAAACAAGGTATCTAAGCAAGATATAATGTCACCAACTATATCAATTAAGCATACAAGTAGATTGGGTTAAAACAAGCTCAAGCACAATATGAGAGATGGCCAGAACGAGCAAACCAAGAGAGGAGATACATTGATTTGTTCTCGAAGTTCGGATCCAAGGATCCTACGTCTCAGTTGAGGGGCCACCATGGTCTGGTCTATTTCAAACCTTTCATTACGAGGTTGCACAAATGCACTCCTCGATTTCACTCTTGATTCTTCCCTTGCGGAGGTGAAATCGAAGCCTTCACAAACTTTCCGAGGCACACCACAACCTTGGGTGCTCACCGGAGATGCCTAGTCCGTCTAGGAGACCTTAGTCCCCAAGAGTAATAAACACAATCGAAGATTTGCTTGCTATGAACTCGAGTGCTCAAAGTATGGAGTGAATCTCACTAGCTCTCAAATTCTCAAGCTCAAGCCAACTCTCTCCCCTTCTCAAATCCCTCTCACAAAGAAACACCACAAAGGTAGGAGAATGGGGATGGCTATTTGGTTTTGGATGTGTCTAATAATGCCCAAGAATAGTAGCCACTCAAAGGAGGGGTGGAGGAGTTTATATTCTCGAGCCTCTCAAAACTAGCCGTTGGAGGCTAAGACTGCAATTTTCGGAATTTCCTAAATGCATTTTCGGACAAGTCTGAAAATCAATAGAGGGCAATCTCAATTTCGCAGCCATTTTCGGAATTTCCAAAAAAATTCGGACTTATCCGAAATATTTTCGGACTTTCCGAGATTTTTTTCAGAATTTCCGAAAAGCACAGAGTAAAATGACCATAACTTTTCGCTCGGGAGTCCTTTTTGATGATCTTGGTCTCTCTGAAAAGCTCACTCAGAGGACTACCCAACTCAAGCAATAACAATGCTTAAAACCACTCAAAGGATAGGTTAAAGCTTGGATTTCTTTCAAGGTAGCACTAGGATGGGGTCACTTTGAGCACCGAGACACACACAAACACATCGATGTTGCATCCCTCTTGATAGTACGGCATTTCTATACTCAAATTTAAATAAGAAGAGAATTATACCAATAGTAATGCCTTCTTTCCATATTCATTTCTTTGTCTTGAGGGACGCTAATGTCAAAACCGTTTCACCATATATTCTTCAAATGATTGATGCGGTTACTTGTTGCTTCAAAAGACCTTGCACGGTCCATCATGACAAAGCCATCACTCACCCTTCTCCACCGGATTTGGTTTCTTCGGCGCCAAGCCCCTTGCTTGCCCTTCACCACCGCATGGTCCATCGTGACCGAGCATCGCTTGCCCTTCACCGCCTTGCCTTAGTAGCCACTTCGTATTCCACATTTTCAATATCTTCACTTTGTCATCCTTGGTATATTTAGGTGTATAATATATCACTTGAGCATCAACACCTTGCAATCCATGGGACCTATTTCTCCCATTCAACTCAATGAAATTATTAGTCCCCAATGATCCGGTTGTCAACCTCCGCATGTTGACCAACCAATCGCGTATATAAATGATATGAATAAGTGATGAGTATTAATCAACACTACAACTGTCATATACTCAAATATATGCTCAAATATAAAGATCTCAATTAAATGAAAGTGAATAACTTGGATCAAGTACATGCATAACTAAGGTATAGGATTTGCTCCCCTAAATGTATGCATACAGAATATTTGTGTGAAGCAAGAGTATGCATAGCTAGAGATAAAACATTGGGAGCTTACCCTATACAAAAAATAGAAGGTATTGATCATATGTAGACATTAAGATATAGACATACCTTCATCATATCCATGTTCTCAATGTGAAGAGACTAAAAAAGACATGACTCAAACAAAACATTAGTCTCGCATACATATGTCAATCACATGAAAATATTATATATGAATATATCAATATGTGCATGGAGAGAAAGAGTGATACATATAACTTATTTCCATGTATTTTATCCTTGTGGTTTAGGTCCACCATCAATGAACATTCTATCTCAACACTTATGTAGTCCGGGAATCACCTCCAACACATTCCACTTTCATATCCACATGAGACTAGGCAAAGAAATGCTTATAAAAACATTAGTCTCATATAATTGGATTTGTCATTAATCACCAAAACCAAAATTATGGCACTTGAACTTTCAGATTTCTTATACATTTTGGCTAGGCTTTGCATATTATATATTTGAGGTTGTTTATATAGCTGATCAATTTTATGTTGACTATATGCTTAGTTTGTTCAACTAAACACATAGTCGGGGGCTACACCTAATTAGGTGCATCTACACCTAAGTACATTTTTTTATTGTTTTTTCATAACTTTTTCCAGCCCTTCACAGCCTTTTGGTTGAATAAAAGCACTCGGGACAATAAGGTAGAGATGATTAAAGTACTCGGGATATTCAGATTTGACTTGGAAGATGTTGTCTCGTGGACTATGAAGGTATCAGGGGCTACTGTAGATATTATAGGTTACTGTATACCCATATGGCAGGGTTATCCGACTGATTATAGGGGATAGATTATGTATATAGAATATGTATAAGATTAGGACTCGGGTATTACGTTGACTTGTGTATCAAGGCAACGAACTGTAGTTTTGGTATGGTAAGATTATAAAGTAAGATATAGGAAACTTAACCATATGTGGTTGAGTTTCTATCATGTACGACTGCTTCCTCCGCCTTATAAGGAAGGCAGAACGCCCCTTGAGGGTACTCAAAACCATATCATCAGATCAATACACAACTCGGTGGATACAATCCCTAAAATAGGAGTAGGGTATTACTTCTCTATAGAGAAGGCCTGAACCTGTATAATCCTTGTTTCATAACCCATCCCACTTTAGATCTTGTCCGCTACCCCTTTTTGTCTACCTCTTTTTGTATTCCTGATTTCCAAATTCGGACACCACAATCCCCTGCCGTGTCGGCCACCTCTAGCGTGAGTCTTGGTGCATCAATTTGCCATCGTATATCCGAGGCTCTTCGCCCTGATGGCTAGCTTCGCGGTCATCACCACCATCGTCCACCCCTCCTCACCGTCACAGCATCCGTGCAGGCACCGGCGCCTAAAGGTGGCCCCGCTGCCTACTCCCCGACGAGGTCCCCAGCACCGCCAACCGCCCCGCGCCCTGTCGCCGTCCCCCATGGCGTCTCCTCCAGCGGGATGTTGTCACTAGTGCTGCAAGTGCAAACCAACTGGAGAGAATGGGAGGGGTGCGACCTCTAACGGGTTGCCGAAGGAAGCCCCCATCGGTGCAGGAGATGAGGGAGACGTGGGCTGGTTTGGGGATCTCGTTGGCGAGCTCCTCCGTCGTGGCTTGTCAACCTCTCTCGAGCTGTCGTGATTTCCCGGAGCTTCGGCACAGCGTGCCTCTCGAAGCTCCCCGGTGGGCAGCAGCCAGCGAGTTACAAGCAGAGAAGTGAGAGAGAGAGGTGAAGGGTGGAAGAGAAAAGGTAAGATGAGGAAGTAGTTGGGGTGACCGTACATGTGGGTTTCACTATAACTTTTTATTTTTAATCAAACACTCACTGATATGTACTACCTTCATCCCAAAATATAACAACTTTTGGGTGGATTGGACATATCCTAGTACTATGAATGTGGACAAGATGTCTCGTTCATTCAAAAATTGTTATATTTTGGGATGGAGGGAGTATGTTCTTATTGTTTTGTTGATATTTAAGTGTCACGTCAAGGTCACGTAGGTATCATGTCAGCTGAAACCACCATCCCAAAACATTTTGGAACCTTATTTACACAGGTTTTGTGAGTTGAGGGGTACATCATATCTAGTATTATGGTTCAAAGGATGAAATTTCAGACTAAGTAACAAATGAAGGGCCCTAAGTGAACTTATTCATATTGGCAGTTGATATTTTAGAAAGGGTCTATTTTTACAAACAAAGTACAAACACACTCAATATTAACCAAATCTGATTTGTTATCTCTCGACCTCCAAAACATATCTAATCATTTAAATATTATAACCAGTGTAAAAACGACTCACTCGATTCGATTTTTTAGGATGGTATTAGCTAGCGTGGTGTGCTAGACCATGGTCAAATTGGGCAACCGGCTAAGTGTAGGATGGGTCGACTCTGGTCAAACCGGGCATCCGGCTAAGTCTAGTGTATGTGGTGCCTACGTGATGCTTACGTATTTTCTAAAGTATTTTCTTCCAAGTACAGGCAACATGATAAAAAGGGATGGTCAAAAGTGGCACAAACCCTCAGATGGATCACCCACATCAAAATAATTCATCGTTATACCCAGATAAACCGATTTTCAATACAATACAGATGCTTTATATTACATAGTGTTGAAACTTGAAACAGACAACTCCTAGGCAGCTCACAACGTACTCACAACAAAATACGGCAGCTCCCATATCATTTTAGAATTATTCACCTTTCTCAAGAAAAAGAAAATAAAGCAACTCATCAACTGCCAAAAGAAGCAAGTAAATCATATTTAATTTGTACAGAAAATAGCTTAGCTGAAACGAACTGATCGATGGGGGAGTGTACATTCCTCCTCGATCGGGTTTTGTTCGAGGGAGGAGGGGATTTTTTTCTCTTGCCCCCTCCCTCGTTAAGTCTTTTTACGTGGTATTGACCGAGAGTGATTAGCTGTTTGGAGTTGGTACTAGGTAAAACGTTTTGCCTCCTTTATTAGGCTAGTAGCATCCAGCCACGCATAGCGGTAACTAGATTGGTATCAGTTCCTCGCTCTAGGAGTGTGTATAGGAGTCGTTAGTATGTGATAGTATTGTTTTTCTCTTTCCTAATTGTTATCTTTTAGGATAATGATTTTGTAATTTTTTCATGCTCTATCGTTATGAAACATCGTATCAACTGATGTTTTTCATTCAAAAAAATTGTACAGACAATCAGCAAACACAAACATGACAGCTACTCCATGTTACAGTAGCTTCACTACGAGCAACACCATCACTTTCCCCAACTTCTCGGGTGATCAGCCTAGGGTCTTGTAGATGTGGCATCTGCTTCAACCTCCCCTTCAGCTTCTCTTCATTCCAACAAGTATCCTCTAGCACGCTCATTTTGGAGTACAGTGCATGAGACAGGGGCTGACAGGTTACTGGGCAGATGTGACCACACTTAGGATGTTCACACTGCTTACCAATATTACAAGGAGGCCTCACAGTGCCATGTAGATTAGGATTACGGGTCTAAAATCTATGTTATTCAGTGTAAGTGGCTCTATGACTAGTTTTAAATTTTATATTTCAGTCCCTGATATTTTTTGTTTCAATTTTTATTTTCTTTTAATTTGTATGAACATCCAAAATTTTCACTGAACACCCTAGAATTAAAAAGGAATATAAAATTCCTCCTTCCCCTCTCTCTCCAATCTCCACCCCTACCTTACCTTTCCCCCGTCTGCCCATCGACCCATCCCCACTCCCCTCTCGGTTGTTGATTGCACTACTACCCTCCTCCTTTCTCCCCATCAGTGGCCTCCCCCCACTCTCCAGCCACGGCCTCTCCTTCTCTATCTCCTGTGCCGCTCTTCGGCAGCCCCTCTCCATCTCCGGCGCTGCTCTCCTCTCTCGGGCAGCGGTGGCCCGAATGGAGCGACAAGCTTGATGGCGCCAGTGTGACTCGATCGACAAAGCTCGACGGAGGCAGGTGTGATTCAACCAATGAGCCTGCCCTCCACCGTCGTCGTGTATTCCCTCCTAAGCGTCGAGGACGAGCAGATCCGATGAAGAGTTTTGCGGTGCTGTCGGATCTAACCAGGTACAAGGCAGCGTTCGTTGAAAGTGGGGAGCGGGGCGGCGGCGCTGAAAATGGAGGCGGGACGATGGGGCCAACATAGAGCGGGACAAGGAGATCGGTACAAAACACCGGCAAGCGTGCAGTTCGAGGCAGCACAACTCCACATTGCCGTTGCTGTCGCGGGATACCTTGGTATGTTGCTCCAAAACCGGCCAACCTCGTGCGCGTCCTCGCCGGCACACCTCCATCTTTGCGGTGATTTTGGGATTTTGGGCGAACGTGTGCGTGGAGGAATGACGTAGAGACCACAAGCTCCATAGTGCAGTCCGCGGGCGCTCTCCCTGCGCTACACGCCCTCTATGAAACCGAAGAACGCGTGCCCTTCTTTGGGACGTGTGGTCTTCAGGTTGGTGGGCCCAAACACACTTGTGGCAATAATTCTCCCCGATTCTCCGACATGGAGCTCTCAGGCTGGATGCTCCGCGCATCGCAATGTGAAGACCCTTATCAAACCAAGCACGTTTGCAGTAATGGTCTACAAAGTATCATCATCTACTCTATCCACAAAAGTTACAAATAGAAAAGCGAGAGGGAGGTAAAATAGACTTATTATTATCCGATTTGTATCGATGCTATATGTCTAATTATTTTTATTTACTAGCCAAATGACCATGCATCTAACTTGTAAGTACATATAACTTATGTGGAACCCACCTGCCTGCATTAATCTAATGGGAGGTTAATCGGGCAAGCCTACTGAGAGGTCTAAGCATTTGACGACCCACCATGTGGAGCAACATCTTTTTCTTATCGTCATCGTGAGAGTCTGAGAGAACCGTTTCAAACCTAGCTGGTTGAAGATAAAAAAAATTAGATGGTCGTATCACTAACCCTATCGGACCGTATGTTTAATAATTAAAATATCACAAAAACATATATACCTTAAAAAATAAAAATATTAGAAATACACAAATAGTATGCAATAACGTCAAATCCATTAGCATAGCAACCGGAAAATCCACCTGAGCATGCATTTCAAACAAATTCAATTCTCTGTTAACACCAATTCGCAATGTTGGCGATATGTAGTGTTCCACGACTTCCTAGTCCTAGTGCCATAGGCAGAGCGCTTGTTAATTACCTAGGTCCCGTTTGGTAAAACTCCAAACTGCAACTCCCAACTGTAAACTCCAACTCCAGTGAAAACTAGCTCCTATAAGAGCTGAGATGAGTGTGAAAGTGTTTTGGCTAGATTGGTTAGCTCCACACCACCACGTACCCTTGTCATCATTTCTATCGAACAATTGGTTGGTGTCGCATGCTGTTGCCGCCGACGAGGGTTAGCCGCAAGAAGACAGCCAACAAAACCGGTCAGCACTTGTGCACCGCCATTGACAATGCTGCTGACGCACATCGAGTGCCACGCACCGTCAGCCCGCGCCCCGCCGCCGACGCCACCGGTCACCCCATGCGCCGCTGCCGAGGCCCGCTACCACCAAGTCGTGCCACTGCCCGCCGCGTCGCCACCTGTCTCCACCGTCGTCGACGCCACCGAAACACAAGTGCTACCACCCAGTCCACGCGCCGCAATCAGCCCACGTGCCACCGCCCGTCGCCCTTGCTCCAATGGTGTGCCGCACGTAAACCGCGGCACCTGCCCGCCGCCACCGACACCGCTCGCCACTGCACTGCAGCTGGGCCGCCGGTCACCGCCCTAGGTCCCCGAAGGAAGATGGGGAGGACCGAGGAGAGAGAATGGGAGGAATAGGGTGTGAAGGCATAATTCAGTGGCATTTTTTGTGTAAATATATTAAAAAATAAAGGGTAGTGGGTCTTTTATGGTGGAGTGGAGCTGTGGAGCAGCAAAAACCCAGCTCCACCCCTGTAGTACAAATTTGTGGAGCAGATATACTAACTCCACTCCAAAAATGGAGAATCTGTACTATTTGGCACAGCTCCAGCTCTAGGTAAGTTGGAATTAGAAGCTGGAGCTGTGCCAAACGGGGGCCCTATACTTAACGTGGTGCTGACGGGGAGGCAATGAACAATTGAACAAATCGAATGAGAATCGGCACCGCAGCCAGTCGCAACAGCTTTGCCGATCACCACTAGTACACAAACAACTAAAGGTGCCAGTTTGGATACCTTTATTGGTACCGGTTTCCTAACCAGCACCTATTAGTTGGCACCTTTGAGGTGTTCTCAAAGGTTCCGGCTTAGGAACAAACACCTTTAGGTTTCAGGAACCCAAAAAAAAGTGGCTCAATGCATGGCTCGAATCGAGCTGATCCATCGAGCAGCTCCACTTCACCTCGACAAGATCAAAGAATATATACAAGATTAAAGAACACATGAACACATAAACATCAACAACATCCATGAACACATAACATCAAGAACATAAAAAATATTAACATCAACAACACAAAAGGCAACCGGCGTCCTTCTCCAACCCTACCACCGGCGTCCTTCTCCACCCTTCCGCCGTCACCACATGGGGAGGGCGCGGACGCCACCGCTGCCATCACCGAGGTCCACCGCCTCCCCTCCCACCAGATCTGGCGGAGGGGAGGGTGAAGGTGCCGCCACGGTCTCCCATCCCACTAGATCTGGTGGAGGGGAGTGTGCAGGCACTGCAGCCGCCATCACCGGAGGCTAGCGCAGCCTTCCATCCGCCGCCTCCTCTCCTACCAGATCTGGCGGAGGGGAGGGCGCGGCCGCCGCCGCGATTGAAAGAGGGAGGCGAGAGAGATAAGAGAAAGAGAGGTGAGAGAGATTGAGAAGATGGAGAGAGAGGAGAGATAAAGACGCACACATTATATGGATAAGGGCGGTGCTCGATCATCTCGCCGGCTCGACTCGGTTTGGTATAGGTGTCGGTTTTTTTAAAAAATCGATAGGTGTCAGTTTTTAATTAACCAACACCTATATAGTATATTAAAGGTGTCGATTTTTTTAAAAAACCGATACCTACTATAGGTGTTGGTTTTTATTTAGAACCGGTACCTATAGTTACTCAAAGGTGCCGATTTTATGTGTTTTCAGTCCGCAGAGGGAAAAGCACTATATGTACTTGTTTTAGCTATTCTGGCACATATAGTGTTGATCTCTATGTATCTTTATTAGTGCACCTACCCGCCCAACGACGACGTTAATCGTGGATTTTTTTGAAATATACATTACTTTTGAAAATTATTTTAGTTATACACTTGTTTCTCAAAGAATTACGAAAATATACACACTTATAGATTTTCTATCAACGTTTGACCGTCCGATTATTTAAAAAATTTGCGAAAAAATTTAAAAAAACGCAAAATCTATTTCGAGAGGCATCTCGATTTAGACTTAACGAGCGACGCGGATAATTACGTGAGAAGTACTAGTATTAGCGACATGCATGCAAGTAGTTTTTACTATTAGGTTGTGTATTTTTTTCTTCTTATGAAATTTTCTCTTAAATTACTTATCCGATCTATAATCCGATTACACCGTTGTGTTCGTAACAATTAAATCTTTACAACAAGATCTCACATGATTATATTTTGATGAAAAATCAAAAATTACTTTTATGATATGTCTAAATTACTTTTAGATTTCACTAAGTTACTTCTTAGACATACAAAGTAAATTCAGTAAAGGCTAAAAGTAATTTACATATATTATAGAAGTAACTTAGAACAAAACGAATATAACTTTGGCATGTCATTTGAAGTAAATCCATTGTAGAGATAAAAACATGACTCTATCTAGAGATTAAATTAATCAGCACAAATTATGGAATTAACTAAAAACAATAATAAAAGTAATCACCTCAGAGCATTATGAATATATAGGAAGTATTTTAATCAAATCTAAAAGTAACTTATATATATGATAATTATATATATGATGATTTGTTAAATGAAAAAAGGTATTAATTAAAGTTACTTTCTTTTGGTTATAAGTTATTTATAATATATGTAAATTACTTTTAAGCTTTACTGAATTTACTTTTGTATGTCCAAGAAATAACTTAGTGAAATCTAAAAGTAATTTAGATATATCATAAAAGTAATTTGTGATTTTTCATCAAAATATAATCATATGAGATCTTGTTATAAAGATTTAATTGTTACGAACACAACGGTGTAATCGGATCGTAGATTGGATGAGTAGTTAAGAGAAATTGTATTTGAAGTATAGGTGGATGGTGGTCTTATAGATTGAGACAAACCAGCTACCACTAGTGTAGTCACGTCCTTAAAAAAATTAGTCACATTTAAATGTAGTATTCATGTTTTATCATCTAATAACAATAAATATAGCAATCACAAAAAAAATTAAATAAAATGAATGATCCAACATTAAAAAAATGTAAAAGTGTGTTTTTTTAGGACGAGGGTCGTATATAACTATAAATACATAAAAAAATAATGTATATTTTAGAACTACTATACAACATCCTAAACGTTGTGGTAAACAACGCTCCTCTATAACCCTCGTGCGCTCTTCCCAGTTCCCATCCTTCCTCTCCACTCCATCCGTATAGTTTTAGGGATTTGCTAACTGCTGATTTATTTTTAGTTGTCAGTCGAATTTTTATCCATCCAATTCTTGTCAAGATTCGTGCGGGCAACCCACTGATTTTGTTTTCACCACAGCCCACTCGAGACAATCTGGCCCAGCCCATCTCTTTCCTCCCACACATCCGGTATACACAGTCTCTCTCTATGGGCTATTCTAGCACACTCGGCCCATCCCTCAGTGGGCTGTTCTAGTACACCAATGGCTTATCGCGTTTCGTTTCACATATGTAGAAACGATTTGGGCGGAATTATGATGTGTGCTTTTGCTTGTTTGGGGAAGAAATTACATTCTGAAAAGTTATGGACATGTAGATCATATTTGAACTGGATTTGTTTGTTTGTTGTATACTTGTAGAGTATGTTCAGTATGGCAGCTCTAGTTTCCTTGAGATCTGGTCACTTGTCTTTCTCTCTGTGTAGATGTCCATGCTGGGCTACCCACCTTGGTGCTGTAAATTTTGTACAGATTTCAATTTAGAGTTTTCCTCTCAAGATCCTGCACTAATGTGGTGTAGGAGTATATTTTACCTGCATCAGCATAGCTCCAACGAACTGAAGGCGATGCTATTGCTACACTGCAAGTTTTTGTATTTTGTTTTTATCAGTTTTTTAAATTTCAAAAGAACTGGTTTTGTCATATTTGTATTTTGTTTTTGTCAGTTTGTTTGAATTTTTAAAAGAGGTTTTTCATATTTTATTTTTGTATTTTGTTTTGTCATTTTTCAATTTTTCAAAATAAGTGGTTTGTTGTTTTGTTTGTCATTTTTTGAATTTTTAAATTGGTTTTGTCAATTTTTTGTATGTTTGTATTTTGTTTTTGTTAGTTTTTTGAATTTATCAAAAATAAGTGGTTTTGTCTTATTTGTTATGCTATTACTAAATAGTTCTCTCATATCGGTAGCAGTACTTTTGCTAGCAGCACTAATTTTGTTTTTGAGGGGACCTCTTGTAGTGATCTATGAAAAGTATAGCATGCTGATTTAATGCAAGCATAACAGTGCTTTCTTTTTTCCTCATATACCTTCAGTACTAGCAACTCCTTGATCTTGACATTGCTAATCTCACATTCTTGCACTTGTCCTGAATATGTAATGCAGTAGAAGAGTTTAGATTTCAGTGTGTCCTCATGGTACTCGCCCGAGGACACCTAGAGTTGATAAAGTGATGTCAGACATCACATAGCCAAACATCATGTCATATTTGGTTATATCAGAGTGCTCAATGGCAACATATTAATTAAGCCGTGTAATCGGGAATTGGTTGGTTTTCCCAACCTCATGGCTGGAGGCTAGGTATTCACAGCTTCAACTTGGTCAGTTATTGGTTTTCAAGCCACCCCCTTCGGGAACGATTTCCCTAAGGACGTGGCTGGGGGCTAGAGAGTACTTTTACATTGTCATATGTAGATTCAATTTATTTTTATTTTTTTAGTTCATATTACTGTTGACGACGAAATTTGGTAAATCATGCATCGAATTTGGAGTTCAGACCGAAGCGGATTTGGGAGGAAATCGGTAACAGAAACAGAGTATAAATCGGCTTCGAAATTGCATCGGCTACGGTGTGCATCGGCTGATATCGAATCGGACAAGGAAGCCAATGTAGCCAATTCTGGCAAGGGGATGTTGGAACCATTGTCGGGTTCGTTTAAAGTGTTTCAAGAGGATTGCCAGTGTGGATTGAGTCCGAAAAAGGTAATTGTATCTATTAATTAGGAATAGTTTGTTAGTTTCCTTTTATCTTTAGGAAAGTATGTTTAGTGTCCGATAAGGACTTTATGTTTTTCCTTTTATCTTTAGGAAAGTTTGAGTCGGTCCGATATGGACTAGTATCTACCCATAGGTATAAATATGTACACTCGGGATCTATGTAATCTATCTCTCGATCAATACAACTACTCTCGGCGCATCACCACCCTCTTTTGAGGTTTTTACTTATCAACCGGCGGAATTTGGCACCTGACGGGCTGCATCGGCTTTCGATCTCAGGCGAAGGGGTAAGCCCTACGTTCCGTTGGGTCCTGGTGAATTTATCTGCTACATTGGTGTTGTTCAATGCTGCATCGCTTTGATCTCTTGGATCGCTCTGGTTCGGTTGATATATTTACCTGATATCTCAATTCTATCTTAAGCATTGTGTTTAGAGACGCATCGGTTTACTTGGGACTGTCTCGGTTAAGTCT
>AVCL02000039.1:0-40285 GCA_000573905.2 Oryza punctata | reverse complement strand
ACGCATCCGATCCCACTCCAATATGTCCAAAACTCATGTTTTGGGGCTTCTTGAACTTTTTCGTTCCGGCTAAAAACATCGCACCCACGTGTGCCTTTATAAGCCAATATTGGCATTAATTGACAAAAGTTCGCCGCGCCAGTCACGAAGTGATTTTTCGACACGTACGCACCCAATCCACTCCAATATGTCCAAAACTCATGTTTTGGGGCTTCTTGAACTTTTTCGTTCCGGCTAAAAACATCGCACCCACGTGTGCCTTTATAAGCCAATATTGGCATTAATTGACAAAAGTTCGCCGCGCCAGTCACGAAGTGATTTTTCGACACGTACGCACCCAATCCACTCCAATATGTCCAAAACTCATGTTTTGGGGCTTCTTGAACTTTTTCGTTCCGGCTAAAAACATCGCACCCACGTGTGCCTTTATAAGCCAATATTGGCATTAATTGACAAAAGTTCGCCGCGCCAGTCACGAAGTGATTTTTCGACACGTACGCACCCAATCCACTCCAATATGTCCAAAACTCATGTTTTGGGCTTCTTGAACTTTTTCGTTCCGGCTAAAAACATCGCACCCACGTGTGCCTTTATAAGCCAATATTGGCATTAATTGACAAAAGTTCGCCGCGCCAGTCACGAAGTGATTTTTCGACACGTACGCACCCAATCCACTCCAATATGTCCAAAACTCATGTTTTGGGGCTTCTTGAACTTTTTCGTTCCGGCTAAAAACATCGCACCCACGTGTGCCTTTATAAGCCAATATTGGCATTAATTGACAAAAGTTCGCCGCGCCAGTCACGAAGTGATTTTTCGACACGTACGCTCCCAATCCACTCCAATATGTCCAAAACTCATGTTTTTGGGCTTCTTGAACTTTTTCGTTCCGGCTAAAAACATCGCACCCACGTGTGCCTTTATAAGCCAATATTGGCATTAATTGACAAAAGTTCGCCGCGCCAGTCACGAAGTGATTTTTCGAAACGTACGCACCCGATCCACTCCAATATGTCCAAAACGCATGTTTTGGGGCTTCTTGAACTTTTTCGTTCCGGCTAAAAACATCGCACCCACGTGTGCCTTTATAAGCCAATATTTGCTTTAATTGACAAAAGTTCGCATGTTTTGGGGCTTCTTCAACTTTTTCGTTCCGGCTAAAAACATCGCACCCACGTGTGCCTTTATAAGCTAATATTGGCATTAATTGACAAAAGTTCGCCGCGCCAGTCATGAAGTGATTTTTCGACACGTACGCACCCAATCCACTCCAATATGTCCAAAACTCTTGTTTTGGGGCTTCTTGAACTTTTGCGTTCCGGCTAAAAACATCGCACCCACGTGTGCCTTTATAAGCCAATATTGGCATTAATTGACAAAAGTTCGCCGCGCCAGTCACGAAGTGATTTTTCGACACGTACGCACCCAATCCACTCCAATATGTCCAAAACTCATGTTTTGGGGCTTCTTGAACTTTTTCGTTCCGGCTAAAAACATCGCACCCACGTGTGCCTTTATAAGCCAATATTGGCATTAATTGACAAAAGTTCGCCGCGCCAGTCACGAAGTGATTTTTCGACACGTACGCACCCAATCCACTCCAATATGTCCAAAACTCATGTTTTGGGGCTTCTTGAACTTTTTCGTTCCGGCTAAAAACATCGCACCCACGTGTGCCTTTATAAGCCAATATTGGCATTAATTGACAAAAGTTCGCCGCGCCAGTCACGAAGTGATTTTTCGACACGTACGCACCCAATCCACTCCAATATGTCCAAAACTCATGTTTTGGGGCTTCTTGAACTTTTTCGTTCCGGCTAAAAACATCGCACCCACGTGTGCCTTTATAAGCCAATATTGGCATTAATTGACAAAAGTTCGCCGCGCCAGTCACGAAGTGATTTTTCGACACGTACGCACCCAATCCACTCCAATATGTCCAAAACTCATGTTTTGGGGCTTCTTGAACTTTTTCGTTCCGGCTAAAAACATCGCACCCACGTGTGCCTTTATAAGCCAATATTGGCATTAATTGACAAAAGTTCGCCGCGCCAGTCACGAAGTGATTTTTCGACACGTACGCACCCAATCCACTCCAATATGTCCAAAACTCATGTTTTGGGGCTTCTTGAACTTTTTCGTTCCGGCTAAAAACATCGCACCCACGTGTGCCTTTATAAGCCAATATTGGCATTAATTGACAAAAGTTCGCCGCGCCAGTCACGAAGTGATTTTTCGACACGTACGCACCCAATCCACTCCAATATGTCCAAAACTCATGTTTTGGGGCTTCTTGAACTTTTTCGTTCCGGCTAAAAACATCGCACCCACGTGTGCCTTTATAAGCCAATATTGGCATTAATTGACAAAAGTTCGCCGCGCCAGTCACGAAGTGATTTTTCGACACGTACGCACCCAATCCACTCCAATATGTCCAAAACTCATGTTTTGGGGCTTCTTGAACTTTTTCGTTCCGGCTAAAAACATCGCACCCACGTGTGCCTTTATAAGCCAATATTGGCATTAATTGACAAAAGTTCGCCGCGCCAGTCACGAAGTGATTTTTCGACACGTACGCACCCAATCCACTCCAATATGTCCAAAACTCATGTTTTGGGGCTTCTTGAACTTTTTCGTTCCGGCTAAAAACATCGCACCCACGTGTGCCTTTATAAGCCAATATTGGCATTAATTGACAAAAGTTCGCCGCGCCAGTCACGAAGTGATTTTTCGACACGTACGCACCCAATCCACTCCAATATGTCCAAAACTCATGTTTTGGGGCTTCTTGAACTTTTTCGTTCCGGCTAAAAACATCGCACCCACGTGTGCCTTTATAAGCCAATATTGGCATTAATTGACAAAAGTTCGCCGCGCCAGTCACGAAGTGATTTTTCGACACGTACGCACCCAATCCACTCCAATATGTCCAAAACTCATGTTTTGGGGCTTCTTGAACTTTTTCGTTCCGGCTAAAAACATCGCACCCACGTGTGCCTTTATAAGCCAATATTGGCATTAATTGACAAAAGTTCGCCGCGCCAGTCACGAAGTGATTTTTCGACACGTACGCACCCAATCCACTCCAATATGTCCAAAACTCATGTTTTGGGGCTTCTTGAACTTTTTCGTTCCGGCTAAAAACATCGCACCCACGTGTGCCTTTATAAGCCAATATTGGCATTAATTGACAAAAGTTCGCCGCGCCAGTCACGAAGTGATTTTTCGACACGTACGCACCCAATCCACTCCAATATGTCCAAAACTCATGTTTTGGGGCTTCTTGAACTTTTTCGTTCCGGCTAAAAACATCGCACCCACGTGTGCCTTTATAAGCCAATATTGGCATTAATTGACAAAAGTTCGCCGCGCCAGTCACGAAGTGATTTTTCGACAAGTACGCACCCAATCCACTCCAATATGTCCAAAACTCATGTTTTGGGGCTTCTTGAACTTTTTCGTTCCGGCTAAAAACATCGCACCCACGTGTGCCTTTATAAGCCAATATTGGCATTAATTGACAAAAGTTCGCCGCGCCAGTCACGAAGTGATTTTTCGACACGTACGCACCCAATCCACTCCAATATGTCCAAAACTCATGTTTTGGGGCTTCTTGAACTTTTTCGTTCCGGCTAAAAACATCGCACCCACGTGTGCCTTTATAAGCCAATATTGGCATTAATTGACAAAAGTTCGCCGCGCCAGTCACGAAGTGATTTTTCGACACGTACGCACCCAATCCACTCCAATATGTCCAAAACTCATGTTTTGGGGCTTCTTGAACTTTTTCGTTCCGGCTAAAAACATCGCACCCACGTGTGCCTTTATAAGCCAATATTGGCATTAATTGACAAAAGTTCGCCGCGCCAGTCACGAAGTGATTTTTCGACACGTACGCACCCAATCCACTCCAATATGTCCAAAACTCATGTTTTGGGGCTTCTTGAACTTTTTCGTTCCGCTAAAAACATCGCACCCACGTGTGCCTTTATAAGCCAATATTGGCATTAATTGACAAAAGTTCGCCGCGCCAGTCACGAAGTGATTTTTCGACACGTACGCACCCAATCCACTCCAATATGTCCAAAACTCATGTTTTGGGGCTTCTTGAACTTTTTCGTTCCGGCTAAAAACATCGCACCCACGTGTGCCTTTATAAGCCAATATTGGCATTAATTGACAAAAGTTCGCCGCGCCAGTCACGAAGTGATTTTTCGACACGTACGCACCCAATCCACTCCAATATGTCCAAAACTCATGTTTTGGGGCTTCTTGAACTTTTTCGTTCCGGCTAAAAACATCGCACCCACGTGTGCCTTTATAAGCCAATATTGGCATTAATTGACAAAAGTTCGCCGCGCCAGTCACGAAGTGATTTTTCGACACGTACGCACCCAATCCACTCCAATATGTCCAAAACTCATGTTTTGGGGCTTCTTGAACTTTTTCGTTCCGGCTAAAAACATCGCACCCACGTGTGCCTTTATAAGCCAATATTGGCATTAATTGACAAAAGTTCGCCGCGCCAGTCACGAAGTGATTTTTCGACACGTACGCACCCAATCCACTCCAATATGTCCAAAACTCATGTTTTGGGGCTTCTTGAACTTTTTCGTTCCGGCTAAAAACATCGCACCCACGTGTGCCTTTATAAGCCAATATTGGCATTAATTGACAAAAGTTCGCCGCGCCAGTCACGAAGTGATTTTTCGACACGTACGCACCCAATCCACTCCAATATGTCCAAAACTCATGTTTTGGGGCTTCTTGAACTTTTTCGTTCCGGCTAAAAACATCGCACCCACGTGTGCCTTTATAAGCCAATATTGGCATTAATTGACAAAAGTTCGCCGCGCCAGTCACGAAGTGATTTTTCGACACGTACGCACCCAATCCACTCCAATATGTCCAAAACTCATGTTTTGGGGCTTCTTGAACTTTTTCGTTCCGGCTAAAAACATCGCACCCACGTGTGCCTTTATAAGCCAATATTGGCATTAATTGACAAAAGTTCGCCGCGCCAGTCACGAAGTGATTTTTCGACACGTACGCACCCAATCCACTCCAATATGTCCAAAACTCATGTTTTGGGGCTTCTTGAACTTTTTCGTTCCGGCTAAAAACATCGCACCCACGTGTGCCTTTATAAGCCAATATTGGCATTAATTGACAAAAGTTCGCCGCGCCAGTCACGAAGTGATTTTTCGACACGTACGCACCCAATCCACTCCAATATGTCCAAAACTCATGTTTTGGGGCTTCTTGAACTTTTTCGTTCCGGCTAAAAACATCGCACCCACGTGTGCCTTTATAAGCCAATATTGGCATTAATTGACAAAAGTTCGCCGCGCCAGTCACGAAGTGATTTTTCGACACGTACGCACCCAATCCACTCCAATATGTCCAAAACTCATGTTTTGGGGCTTCTTGAACTTTTTCGTTCCGGCTAAAAACATCGCACCCACGTGTGCCTTTATAAGCCAATATTGGCATTAATTGACAAAAGTTCGCCGCGCCAGTCACGAAGTGATTTTTCGACACGTACGCACCCAATCCACTCCAATATGTCCAAAACTCATGTTTTGGGGCTTCTTGAACTTTTTCGTTCCGGCTAAAAACATCGCACCCACGTGTGCCTTTATAAGCCAATATTGGCATTAATTGACAAAAGTTCGCCGCGCCAGTCACGAAGTGATTTTTCGACACGTACGCACCCAATCCACTCCAATATGTCCAAAACTCATGTTTTGGGCTTCTTGAACTTTTTCGTTCCGGCTAAAAACATCGCACCCACGTGTGCCTTTATAAGCCAATATTGGCATTAATTGACAAAAGTTCGCCGCGCCAGTCACGAAGTGATTTTTCGACACGTACGCACCCAATCCACTCCAATATGTCCAAAACTCATGTTTTGGGGCTTCTTGAACTTTTTCGTTCCGGCTAAAAACATCGCACCCACGTGTGCCTTTATAAGCCAATATTGGCATTAATTGACAAAAGTTCGCCGCGCCAGTCACGAAGTGATTTTTCGACACGTACGCACCCAATCCACTCCAATATGTCCAAAACTCATGTTTTGGGGCTTCTTGAACTTTTTCGTTCCGGCTAAAAACATCGCACCCACGTGTGCCTTTATAAGCCAATATTGGCATTAATTGACAAAAGTTCGCCGCGCCAGTCACGAAGTGATTTTTCGACACGTACGCTACCCAATCCACTCCAATATGTCCAAAACTCATGTTTTGGGGCTTCTTGAACTTTTTCGTTCCGGCTAAAAACATCGCACCCACGTGTGCCTTTATAAGCCAATATTGGCATTAATTGACAAAAGTTCGCCGCGCTAGTCACGAAGTGATTTTTCGACAAGTACGCTCCCAATCCACTCCAATATGTCCAAAACTCATGTTTTTGGGCTTCTTGAACTTTTTCGTTCCGAATAAAAACATCGCACCCACGTGTGCCTTTATAAGCCAATATTGGCATTAATTGACAAAAGTTCGCCGCGCCAGTCACGAAGTGATTTTTCGAAACGTACGCACCCGATCCACTCCAATATGTCCAAAACGCATGTTTTGGGGCTTCTTGAACTTTTTCGTTCCGGCTAAAAACATCGCACCCACGTGTGCCTTTATAAGCCAATATTTGCTTTAATTGACAAAAGTTCGCATGTTTTGGGGCTTCTTCAACTTTTTCGTTCCGGCTAAAAACATCGCACCCACATGTGCCTTTATAAGCTAATATTGGCATTAATTGACAAAAGTTCGCCGCGCCAGTCATGAAGTGATTTTTCGACACGTACGCACCCAATCCACTCCAATATGTCCAAAACTCATGTTTTGGGGCTTCTTGAACTTTTTCGTTCCGGCTAAAAACATCGCACCCACGTGTGCCTTTATAAGCCAATATTGGCATTAATTGACAAAAGTTCGCCGCGCCAGTCACGAAGTGATTTTCGACACGTACGCACCCAATCCACTCCAATATGTCCAAAACTCATGTTTTGGGGCTTCTTGAACTTTTTCGTTCCGGCTAAAAACATCGCACCCACGTGTGCCTTTATAAGCCAATATTGGCATTAATTGACAAAAGTTCGCCGCGCCAGTCACGAAGTGATTTTTCGACACGTACGCACCCAATCCACTCCAATATGTCCAAAACTCATGTTTTGGGGCTTCTTGAACTTTTTCGTTCCGGCCTAAAAACATCGCACCCACGTGTGCCTTTATAAGCCAATATTGGCATTAATTGACAAAAGTTCGCCGCGCCAGTCACGAAGTGATTTTTCGACACGTACGCACCCAATCCACTCCAATATGTCCAAAACTCATGTTTTGGGGCTTCTTGAACTTTTTCGTTCCGGCTAAAAACATCGCACCCACGTGTGCCTTTATAAGCCAATATTGGCATTAATTGACAAAAGTTCGCCGCGCCAGTCACGAAGTGATTTTTCGACAAGTACGCACCCAATCCACTCCAATATGTCCAAAACTCATGTTTTGGGCTTCTTGAACTTTTTCGTTCCGAATAAAAACATCGCACCCACGTGTGCCTTTATAAGCCAATATTGGCATTAATTGACAAAAGTTCGCCGCGCCAGTCACGAAGTGATTTTTCGACACGTACGCATCCCAATCCACTCCAATATGTCCAAAACTCATGTTTTGGGCTTCTTGAACTTTTTCGTTCCGGCTAAAAACATCGCACCCACGTGTGCCTTTATAAGCCAATATTGGCATTAATTGACAAAAGTTCGCCGCGCCAGTCACGAAGTGATTTTTCGACACGTACGCACCCAATCCACTCCAATATGTCCAAAACTCATGTTTTGGGGCTTCTTGAACTTTTTCGTTCCGGATAAAAACATCGCACCCACGTGTGCCTTTATAAGCCAATATTGGCATTAATTGACAAAAGTTCGCCGCGCTAGTCACGAAGTGATTTTTCGACAAGTACGCTCCCAACCCACTCCAATATGTCCAAAACTCATGTTTTTGGGCTTCTTGAACTTTTTCGTTCCGAATAAAAACATCGCACCCACGTGTGCCTTTATAAGCCAATATTGGCATTAATTGACAAAAGTTCGCCGCGCCAGTCACGAAGTGATTTTTCGAAACGTACGCACCCGATCCACTCCAATATGTCCAAAACGCATGTTTTGGGGCTTCTTGAACTTTTTCGTTCCGAATAAAAACATCGCACCCACGTGTGCCTTTATAAGCCAATATTGGCATTAATTGACAAAAGTTCGCATGTTTTGGGGCTTCTTCAACTTTTTCGTTCCGGCTAAAAACATCGCACCCACGTGTGCCTTTATAAGCTAATATTGGCATTAATTGACAAAAGTTCGCCGCGCCAGTCACGAAGTGATTTTTCGACAAGTACGCTCCCAATCCACTCCAATATGTCCAAAACTCATGTTTTGGGGCTTCTTGAACATTTTCGTTCCGGCTAAAAACATCGCACCCACGTGTGCCTTTATAAGCCAATATTGGCATTAATTGACAAAAGTTCGCCGCGCCAGTCACGAAGTGATTTTTCGACAAGTACGCTCCAAATCCACTCCAATATGTCCAAAACTCATGGTTTTGGGCTTCTTGAACTTTTTCGTTCCGAATAAAAACATCGCACCCACGTGTGCCTTTATAAGCCAATATTGGCATTAATTGACAAAAGTTCGCCGCGCCAGTCACGAAGTGATTTTTCGAAACGTACGCACCCGATCCACTCCAATATGTCCAAAACTCATGTTTTGGGGCTTCTTGAACTTTTTCGTTCCGGCTAAAAACATCGCAACCACGTGTGCCTTTATAAGCCAATATTGGCTTTAATTGACAAAAGTTCGCATGTTTTGGGGCTTCTTCAACTTTTTCGTTCCGGCTAAAAACATCGCACCCACGTGTGCCTTTATAAGCTAATATTGGCATTAATTGACAAAAGTTCGCCGCGCCAGTCATGAAGTGATTTTTCGACACGTACGCACCCAATCCACTCCAATATGTCCAAAACTCTTGTTTTGGGGCTTCTTGAACATTTTCGTTCCGGCTAAAAACATCGCACCCACGTGTGCCTTTATAAGCCAATATTGGCATTAATTGACAAAAGTTCGCCGCGCCAGTCACGAAGTGATTTTTCGACACGTACGGACCCAATCCACTCCAATATGTCCAAAACTCATGTTTTGGGGCTTCTTGAACTTTTTTGTTCCGGCTAAAAACATCGCACCCACGTGTGCCTTTAAGCCAATATTGGCATTAATTGACAAAAGTTCGCCGCGCCAGTCACGAAGTGATTTTTCAACACGTACGAACCCAATCCACTCCAATATGTCCAAAACTCAGGTTTAGGGGCTTCTTGAACTTTTTGTTCCAGCTAAAAACATCACACCCACGTGTGCCTTTATAAGGCAATATTGGCATTAATTGACAAAAGTTCGCCGCGCCAGTCACGAAGTGATCTTTCGACACGTACGCACCCAATCCACTCCAATATGTCCAAAACTCATGTTTTGGGGCTTCTTGAACTTTTTCGTTCCGGCTAAAAACATCGCACACACGTGTGCCTTTCTAAGCCAATATTGGCATTAATTGACAAAAGTTCGCCGCGCCAGTCACGAAGTGATTTTTCGACAAGTACGCTCCCAATCCACTCCAATATGTCCAAAACTCATGGTTTTGGGCTTCTTGAACTTTTTCGTTCCGAATAAAAACATCGCACCCACGTGTGCCTTTATAAGCCAATATTGGCATTAATTGACAAAAGTTCGCCGCGCCAGTCACGAAGTGATTTTTCGAAACGTACGCACCCGATCCACTCCAATATGTCCAAAACTCATGTTTTGGGGCTTCTTGAACTTTTTCGTTCCGGCTAAAAACATCGCACCCACGTGTGCCTTTATAAGCCAATATTGGCATTAATTGACAAAAGTTCACCGCGCCAGTCACGAAGTGATTTTTCGACAAGTACGCTCCCAATCCACTCCAATATGTCCAAAACTCATGTTTTGGGGCTTCTTGAACTTTTTCGTTCCGGCTAAAAACATCGCACCCACGTGTGCCTTTATAAGCCAATATTGGCATTAATTGACAAAAGTTCGCCGCGCCAGTCACGAAGTGATTTTTCGACAAGTACGCTCCCAATCCACTCCAATATGTCCAAAACTCATGGTTTTGGGCTTCTTGAACTTTTTCGTTCCGAATAAAAACATCGCACCCACGTGTGCCTTTATAAGCCAATATTGGCATTAATTCACAAAAGTTCGCCGCGCCAGTCACGAAGTGATTTTTCGACACGTACGCACCCAATCCACTCCAATATGTCCAAAACTCATGTTTTGGGGCTTCTTGAACTTTTTCGTTCCGGATAAAAACATCGCACCCACGTGTGCCTTTATAAGCCAATATTGGCATTAATTGACAAAAGTTCGCCGCGCTAGTCACGAAGTGATTTTTCGACAAGTACGCTCCCAACCCACTCCAATATGTCCAAAACTCATGTTTTTGGGCTTCTTGAACTTTTTCGTTCCGAATAAAAACATCGCACCCACGTGTGCCTTTATAAGCCAATATTGGCATTAATTGACAAAAGTTCGCCGCGCCAGTCACGAAGTGATTTTTCGAAACGTACGCACCCGATCCACTCCAATATGTCCAAAACGCATGTTTTGGGGCTTCTTGAACTTTTTCGTTCCGGCTAAAAACATCGCACCCACGTGTGCCTTTATAAGCCAATATTTGCTTTAATTGACAAAAGTTCGCATGTTTTGGGGCTTCTTCAACTTTTTCGTTCCGGCTAAAAACATCGCACCCACGTGTGCCTTTATAAGCTAATATTGGCATTAATTGACAAAAGTTCGCCGCGCCAGTCACGAAGTGATTTTTCGACAAGTACGCTCCCAATCCACTCCAATATGTCCAAAACTCATGTTTTGGGGCTTCTTGAACATTTTCGTTCCGGCTAAAAACATCGCACCCACGTGTGCCTTTATAAGCCAATATTGGCATTAATTGACAAAAGTTCGCCGCGCCAGTCACGAAGTGATTTTTCGACAAGTACGCTCCAATCCACTCCAATATGTCCAAAACTCATGGTTTTGGGCTTCTTGAACTTTTTCGTTCCGAATAAAAACATCGCACCCACGTGTGCCTTTATAAGCCAATATTGGCATTAATTGACAAAAGTTCGCCGCGCCAGTCACGAAGTGATTTTTCGAAACGTACGCACCCGATCCACTCCAATATGTCCAAAACTCATGTTTTGGGGCTTCTTGAACTTTTTCGTTCCGGCTAAAAACATCGCAACCACGTGTGCCTTTATAAGCCAATATTGGCTTTAATTGACAAAAGTTCGCATGTTTTGGGGCTTCTTCAACTTTTTCGTTCCGGCTAAAAACATCGCACCCACGTGTGCCTTTATAAGCTAATATTGGCATTAATTGACAAAAGTTCGCCGCGCCAGTCATGAAGTGATTTTTCGACACGTACGCACCCAATCCACTCCAATATGTCCAAAACTCTTGTTTTGGGGCTTCTTGAACATTTTCGTTCCGGCTAAAAACATCGCACCCACGTGTGCCTTTATAAGCCAATATTGGCATTAATTGACAAAAGTTCGCCGCGCCAGTCACGAAGTGATTTTTCGACACGTACGGACCCAATCCACTCCAATATGTCCAAAACTCATGTTTTGGGGCTTCTTGAACTTTTTTGTTCCGGCTAAAAACATCGCACCCACGTGTGCCTTTAAGCCAATATTGGCATTAATTGACAAAAGTTCGCCGCGCCAGTCACGAAGTGATTTTTCAACACGTACGAACCCAATCCACTCCAATATGTCCAAAACTCAGGTTTAGGGGCTTCTTGAACTTTTTGTTCCAGCTAAAAACATCACACCCACGTGTGCCTTTATAAGGCAATATTGGCATTAATTGACAAAAGTTCGCCGCGCCAGTCACGAAGTGATCTTTCGACACGTACGCACCCAATCCACTCCAATATGTCCAAAACTCATGTTTTGGGGCTTCTTGAACTTTTTCGTTCCGGCTAAAAACATCGCACACACGTGTGCCTTTCTAACCCAATATTGGCATTAATTGAAAAAAGTTCGCCGCGCCAGTCACGAAGTGATTCTTCGACACGTACGCACCCAATCCACTCCAATATGTCCAAAACTCATGTTTTAGGGCTTCTTGAACTTTTTCGTTCCGGCCAAAAACATCGCACCCACGTGTGCCTTTATAAGCCAATATTGGCATTAATTGACAAAAGTTCGCCGCGCCAGTCACGAAGTGATCTTTCGACACGTACGCACCCAATCCACTCCAATATGTCCAAAACTCATGTTTTGGGGCTTCTTGAACTTTTTCGTTCCGGCTAAAAACATCGCACACACGTGTGCCTTTCTAACCCAATATTGGCATTAATTGAGAAAAGTTCGCCGCGCCAGTCACGAAGTGATTCTTCCACACGTACGCACCCAATCCACTCCAATATGTCCAAAACTCATGTTTTGGGGCTTCTTGAACTTTTTCGTTCCGGCCAAAAACATCGCACCCATATGTGCCTTTATAAGCCAATATTGGCATTAATTGACAAAAGTTCGCCGCGCCAGTCACGAAGTGATTTTTCGACAAGTACGCTCCCAATCCACTCCAATATGTCCAAAACTCATGTTTTGGGGCTTCTTGAACTTTTTCGTTCCGGCTAAAAACATCGCACCCACGTGTGCCTTTATAAGCCAATATTGGCATTAATTGACAAAAGTTCGCCGCGCCAGTCACGAAGTGATTTTTCGACAAGTACGCTCCCAATCCACTCCAATATGTCCAAAACTCATGGTTTTGGGCTTCTTGAACTTTTTCGTTCCGAATAAAAACATCGCACCCACGTGTGCCTTTATAAGCCAATATGGGCATTAATTGACAAAAGTTCGCCGCGCCAGTCACGAAGTGATTTTTCGAAACGTACGCACCAAATCCACTCCAATATGTCCAAAACTCATGTTTTGGGGCTTCTTGAACTTTTTCGTTCCGGATAAAAACATCGCACCCACGTGTGCCTTTATAAGCCAATATTGGCATTAATTGACAAAAGTTCGCCGCGCTAGTCACGAAGTGATTTTTCGACAAGTACGCTCCCAACCCACTCCAATATGTCCAAAACTCATGTTTTTGGGCTTCTTGAACTTTTTCGTTCCGAATAAAAACATCGCACCCACGTGTGCCTTTATAAGCCAATATTGGCATTAATTGACAAAAGTTCGCCGCGCCAGTCACGAAGTGATTTTTCGAAACGTACGCACCCGATCCACTCCAATATGTCCAAAACGCATGTTTTGGGGCTTCTTGAACTTTTTCGTTCCGGCTAAAAACATCGCACCCACGTGTGCCTTTATAAGCCAATATTTGCTTTAATTGACAAAAGTTCACCGCGCCAGTCACGAAGTGATTTTTCGAAACGTACGCACCCGATCCACTCCAATATGTCCAAAACTCATGTTTTGGGGCTTCTTGAACTTTTTCGTTCCGGCTAAAAACATCGCAACCACGTGTGCCTTTATAAGCCAATATTGGCATTAATTGACAAAAGTTCGCCGCGCCAGTCACGAAGTGATTTTTCGACAAGTACGCTCCCAATCCACTCCAATATGTCCAAAACTCATGTTTTGGGGCTTCTTGAACTTTTTCGTTCCAGATAAAAACATCGCACCCACGTGTGCCTTTATAAGCCAATATTGGCATTAATTGACAAAAGTTCGCCGCGCTAGTCACGAAGTGATTTTTCGACAAGTACGCTCCCAATCCACTCCAATATGTCCAAAACTCATGTTTTTGGGCTTCTTGAACTTTTTCGTTCCGAATAAAAACATCGCACCCACGTGTGCCTTTATAAGCCAATATTGGCATTAATTGACAAAAGTTCGCCGCGCCAGTCACGAAGTGATTTTTCGAAACGTACGCACCCGATCCACTCCAATATGTCCAAAACGCAAGTTTTGGGGCTTCTTGAACTTTTTCGTTCCGGCTAAAAACATCGCACCCACGTGTGCTGATAAACCCTGAACCTCCACTCGATGCGCTCAAGGATATGATTTGGCCCGATCTTTCGGTGAGTTGAGATAAATACGATTTGGAAGAAACGTTGACGATCCGACTACAACCGTACAAGACGTTGTGTTGCGCCTTAGTGATCGATACACCTCTCCGTGGGTTGTTGATCTTATCGATGCAGATCAACCTTATTCCTGCAAGCAAATCGAAGAAACTAGCAAGAACAGGATAAAAGCAATCTGAATTGCAAATAGGAATTAAATACAAATGATAAGTTGGGGTTCCGAAGAACAAGCAGACGGACGGTCTAGCCGACACGCGCGCTGCAAGCAAGTAGCAATGGCTAAACTTTAATCTAACAAAACCCAGAAACCCTGAAGGGGTACCTAGCTATTTAAAGGGGTGGGAGGACGACCAAGGGAGCCCTAGGGTCGTGCTCCACCTACATGGGACGCACCCCACATGGGTCCCTCATGGGCCCGGGTCCCAGATGAAGTTACAAGCCCATAGGCCCATTATAGGTGACGCAGCACCTTGTTTATATAATAGCGACCAACTCAGATGGAGTTTGGAGACGAGGCTGGATCCATTGGAAAGAGGACTCCGAGAGCTTTCCATCAAGTACTCATGAGCCGAAAACGGAGCTCGTATGCAGATTTGGCGGCCGTTTGAATTCAACGTTGCTGCAGGTGGCCGAATTGGATTCCAGCACCTGGAGGACTTGATATTGATGTCTTCTTGTTGATCCATGATGTGAACAACGGTTGTATCCATATGAGCCATGGTCACATCATCCTCCCCTTCTTCACGGAAAACCGTCCTCGGTTTTTCCATACGGTGCTCTTCACGTAGTCTAGTTAAAATAACCTGTTTCACAAAATCAAAACAAGACAGACTCGAGGTAACATGATTGGTCGTTACAATACTCTCTAGCCTGCTGTTGCCTTGCATAACTACAGGATGTTCCATATCTGAACATATATAAACTCTATGCACCAAATATATTCCTCCATCAGTATATCCTCCAACGATATGAAAAATAGCATTAATTGGACATCTCAAATCAGACTTAACAAATAATTTCTCCTTCAAATTGTCGAGCTCACAAAATTCATCAAACTGAATATAGCCCAAAGTATTTAAAGAAGATATCAATTCACGTTCCTCTACTTCATTAGCAAAGTGAATAACATGCTTAAAATCAACACATAAAGAACTAACACTAGAAATAGCATATTCATTCACTAGTTGTGGTATGGGTATAAGTGAAGCATTACCACACAACTCTTCTTTATCACAAGAGACAGCAAGTAAATCAACTTGTGACAAAGGCATCTCAGTAATTGGTTCCACTAAAGGTTGCTCTACTATAGCACGAAAAGTGGACATTTGTAGCTCAGCTTGAGAATACTCACATTCATTTATCTCAGCACCATTTAATTTACCTTCCAAACTTTCTTCAGATGTCGCAGGTGCTTCATGCTTCTCCTCTTTCTTCTCAAGTACATCATTCTCCTCCTTTTGACAATTGTTTACTTCCTGCAAATTATTAGTAACAGGAGGCACGGGCACAACTTGTTGCTTATTAACATTGTCAATTTGTTTTTCCACATTGCAAGCAAGTTGTAATAAATGAGAAAGAGATCTATATCTTTGACTAGCGAGCATATCCTGAATTTCTTTGTTAAGCCCACGCAAAAACCTCAATTCTGAAGCTTCTTCGCATTCATCTAAACCACAGCGTAATAAACAAGCACGCATATCGTGATAGTATGAAATAACAGTTTTAGTATCTTGCTTTAAACATTGCAGTTTGTTGAACAGAATATCAGCATAATACATGGGAACATAAATATCTCTGAAATATCGTTTCATGTCTTTCCAAGATTGAGGTATTTTGTTATGCCTACAAAGATATTTCCAATCATCAGAAGCATGTTTAACTAAAACACTAGAGGCACACATAACCATATGATTCTCAGTCAATTTATATTTTTGAAATTCTCTATCGACAGCAAGCTCCCAATCAACGTAAGCATGAGGATCATAATTTCCTTCAAAATAAGGTAGTGCAGATTTGATCTTAGCTAGAACATCATCACTTACCTCATAATGGTCATGTTGATTACTCCTCATGTCTTGACGAAGATGTCGATGTTGAGCACAGCTATTCCCAATCGTCTTCCGTATCACTGCCATTGTTAGTAGAAAACAAGAAACATACAAAAATATGCACGTTCCTATTAACTACTAGGTATTGGACGCTCAAATATCACATACACTTAAGCTTTTAACCGAGCTCTTACAAGTTCTTACCAATGCAAGCGGAATGGTGATATACACCGACTCAACCAAGCACCCCGATGGAGGTTGGATGTATCGATGCCTTGGCAAATACTTGCTGTACGGCTGCAATCAAATCTGTGGAGCTCTGGGTAGGCTTAAATATGTAGCAAAGGAATAGCAAATGCTCAAATCAGAGAATGCAAAGTTGAATAATCGTTCAAATGCAAGTACCGTGTTGGTCCTAGGCTAGAACGTACTAGAGACGCGAGCCTAGACACAAACGGTACCACAAGATAGCACAACTCAAGCACAACTCTGATACGTGAAAGCAATCTCAAAGATAACAACTAATTTTCTCTTTCTTTTTTTTTCTTTCTTTCTTTCTCTTTTTTTTTCCTTCTTTCCTTTTTTTTTGGTGCGGCTTTTCTTTTCCTTTTTTTAAGCACCTTTCTGCCTTTTTTTTCTTTTTTTTGACTTTTTTTCAGCAAAAACGACTCAAGGACCTGGATGCAAGATTACAGGGACTCAAATGTAAATATAAAAATTACAGGGACTCGAATGTAAAAGTGCAAACCCTAAAATTAAAATTATACAAAAATAGAATGCTCTCGTCGCATAGGTTCCGTTTTTGCAAACAGATCTCGAATCCGACACTCCAAAAATTTTCACCAAGGTGTTTTGCAAGTTCCGGTATAGATTGGAACCGAGTGAAGAGAGGAGGAAGTCGGACTCAAGGAGGGGAGGGGGTGGGGCGGCATACCAAACCGAGAAAGAGTCTCGGCCTTGGTTTTGGAAAAGGCCCACGCGAAAAAAAGAAACAAACCCACACTTCCCTTTTTATCTCTTCTTCCTTAACCACAGAACCAATCTAATCTATTACCAAAAACCAATCTGTTCACTTCTCGTGCGGCATGAAACCACGGCAAAGGCTAGCCGCCTATGGCAAACCCTAGATGCTACTTAGTAACTCCAAAACCGACCGACAGAAAATGCCCGAAACGAGAAAAACGGAACCCTAGTGGCGACACGATTCCGTTTTCGAAGATCCTGACGACAACGAAGACACAGTGACGAAGGCAACAATGGTACTAACCGTGACAAGAACTCGAAACTCTAAACGGACTAGACGCTAAGACCAGCAACACGACTCGATGATGCAACGCAAAACTCAACAAAGCAAAAACTGAAAAGAACAATGCAGTGGCACAAATATGGCTAGGTAAATGATGCAATTTTTTTTATGGCTATTTTCTGGTTATCGGTAGATAAAAAACTCACCGAGCAACAAAAGCTCTGATACCACTTGATAAACCCTGAACCTCCACTCGATGCGCTCAAGGATATGATTTGGCCCGATCTTTCGGTGAGTTGAGATAAATACGATTTGGAAGAAACGTTGACGATCCGACTACAACCGTACAAGACGTTGTGTTGCGCCTTAGTGATCGATACACCTCTCCGTGGGTTGTTGATCTTATCGATGCAGATCAACCTTATTCCTGCAAGCAAATCGAAGAAACTAGCAAGAACAGGATAAAAGCAATCTGAATTGCAAATAGGAATTAAATACAAATGATAAGTTGGGGTTCCGAAGAACAAGCAGACGGACGGTCTAGCCGACACGCGCGCTGCAAGCAAGTAGCAATGGCTAAACTTTAATCTAACAAAACCCAGAAACCCTGAAGGGGTACCTAGCTATTTAAAGGGGTGGGAGGACGACCAAGGGAGCCCTAGGGTCGTGCTCCACCTACATGGGACGCACCCCACATGGGTCCCTCATGGGCCCGGGTCCCAGATGAAGTTACAAGCCCATAGGCCCATTATAGGTGACGCAGCACCTTGTTTATATAATAGCGACCAACTCGGATGGAGTTTGGAGACGAGGCTGGATCCATTGGAAAGAGGACTCCGAGAGCTTTCCATCAAGTACTCATGAGTCGAAAACGGAGCTCGTATGCAGATTTGGCGGCCGTTTGAATTCAACGTTGCTGCAGGTGGCCGAATTGGATTCCAGCACCTGGAGGACTTGATATTGATGTCTTCTTGTTGATCCATGATGTGAACAACGGTTGTATCCATATGAGCCATGGTCACATCATGTGCCTTTATAAGCCAATATTTGCTTTAATTGACAAAAGTTCGCCATTTTTGGGGCTTCTTCAACTTTTTCGTTCCGGCTAAAAACATAGCACCCACGTGTGCCTTTATAAGCTAATATTAGCATTAATTGACAAAAGTTCGCCGCGCCAGTCATGAAGTGATTTTTCGACACGTACGCACCCAATCCACTCCAATATGTCCAAAACTCTTGTTTTGGGGCTTCTTGAACTTTTGCGTTCCGGCTAAAAACATCGCACCCACGTGTGCCTTTATAAGCCAATATTGGCATTAATTGACAAAAGTTCGCCGCGCCAGTCACGAAGTGATCTTTCGACACGTACGCACCCAATCCACTCCAATATGTCCAAAACTCATGTTTTGGGGCTTCTTGAACTTTTTCGTTCCGGCTAAAAACATCGCACCCACGTGTGCCTTTATAAGCCAATATTGGCATTAATTGACAAAAGTTCGCCGCGCCAGTCACGAAGTGATTTTTCGACACGTACGCACCCAATCCACTCCAATATGTCCAAAACTCATGTTTTGGGGCTTCTTGAACTTTTTCGTTCCGGCTAAAAACATCGCACCCACGTGTGCCTTTATAAGCCAATATTGGCATTAATTGACAAAAGTTCGCCGCGCCAGTCACGAAGTGATTTTTCGACACGTACGCACCCAATCCACTCCAATATGTCCAAAACTCATGTTTTGGGGCTTCTTGAACTTTTTCGTTCCGGCTAAAAACATCGCACCCACGTGTGCCTTTATAAGCCAATATTGGCATTAATTGACAAAAGTTCGCCGCGCCAGTCACGAAGTGATTTTTCGACACGTACGCACCCAATCCACTCCAATATGTCCAAAACTCATGTTTTGGGGCTTCTTGAACTTTTTCGTTCCGGCTAAAAACATCGCACCCACGTGTGCCTTTATAAGCCAATATTGGCATTAATTGACAAAAGTTCGCCGCGCCAGTCACGAAGTGATTTTTCGACACGTACGCACCCAATCCACTCCAATATGTCCAAAACTCATGTTTTGGGGCTTCTTGAACTTTTTCGTTCCGGCTAAAAACATCGCACCCACGTGTGCCTTTATAAGCCAATATTGGCATTAATTGACAAAAGTTCGCCGCGCCAGTCACGAAGTGATTTTTCGACACGTACGCACCCAATCCACTCCAATATGTCCAAAACTCATGTTTTGGGGCTTCTTGAACTTTTTCGTTCCGGCTAAAAACATCGCACCCACGTGTGCCTTTATAAGCCAATATTGGCATTAATTGACAAAAGTTCGCCGCGCCAGTCACGAAGTGATTTTTCGACACGTACGCACCCAATCCACTCCAATATGTCCAAAACTCATGTTTTGGGCTTCTTGAACTTTTTCGTTCCGGCTAAAAACATCGCACCCACGTGTGCCTTTATAAGCCAATATTGGCATTAATTGACAAAAGTTCGCCGCGCCAGTCACGAAGTGATTTTTCGACACGTACGCACCCAATCCACTCCAATATGTCCAAAACTCATGTTTTGGGGCTTCTTGAACTTTTTCGTTCCGGCTAAAAACATCGCACCCACGTGTGCCTTTATAAGCCAATATTGGCATTAATTGACAAAAGTTCGCCGCGCCAGTCACGAAGTGATTTTTCGACACGTACGCACCCAATCCACTCCAATATGTCCAAAACTCATGTTTTGGGGCTTCTTGAACTTTTTCGTTCCGGCTAAAAACATCGCACCCACGTGTGCCTTTATAAGCCAATATTGGCATTAATTGACAAAAGTTCGCCGCGCCAGTCACGAAGTGATTTTTCGACACGTACGCACCCAATCCACTCCAATATGTCCAAAACTCATGTTTTGGGGCTTCTTGAACTTTTTCGTTCCGGCTAAAAACATCGCACCCACGTGTGCCTTTATAAGCCAATATTGGCATTAATTGACAAAAGTTCGCCGCGCCAGTCACGAAGTGATTTTTCGACACGTACGCACCCAATCCACTCCAATATGTCCAAAACTCATGTTTTGGGGCTTCTTGAACTTTTTCGTTCCGGCTAAAAACATCGCACCCACGTGTGCCTTTATAAGCCAATATTGGCATTAATTGACAAAAGTTCGCCGCGCCAGTCACGAAGTGATTTTTCGACACGTACGCACCCAATCCACTCCAATATGTCCAAAACTCATGTTTTGGGGCTTCTTGAACTTTTTCGTTCCGGCTAAAAACATCGCACCCACGTGTGCCTTTATAAGCCAATATTGGCATTAATTGACAAAAGTTCGCCGCGCCAGTCACGAAGTGATTTTTCGACACGTACGCACCCAATCCACTCCAATATGTCCAAAACTCATGTTTTGGGGCTTCTTGAACTTTTTCGTTCCGGCTAAAAACATCGCACCCACGTGTGCCTTTATAAGCCAATATTGGCATTAATTGACAAAAGTTCGCCGCGCCAGTCACGAAGTGATTTTTCGACACGTACGCACCCAATCCACTCCAATATGTCCAAAACTCATGTTTTGGGGCTTCTTGAACTTTTTCGTTCCGGCTAAAAACATCGCACCCACGTGTGCCTTTATAAGCCAATATTGGCATTAATTGACAAAAGTTCGCCGCGCCAGTCACGAAGTGATTTTTCGACACGTACGCACCCAATCCACTCCAATATGTCCAAAACTCATGTTTTGGGGCTTCTTGAACTTTTTCGTTCCGGCTAAAAACATCGCACCCACGTGTGCCTTTATAAGCCAATATTGGCATTAATTGACAAAAGTTCGCCGCGCCAGTCACGAAGTGATTTTTCGACACGTACGCACCCAATCCACTCCAATATGTCCAAAACTCATGTTTTGGGGCTTCTTGAACTTTTTCGTTCCGGCTAAAAACATCGCACCCACGTGTGCCTTTATAAGCCAATATTGGCATTAATTGACAAAAGTTCGCCGCGCCAGTCACGAAGTGATTTTTCGACACGTACGCACCCAATCCACTCCAATATGTCCAAAACTCATGTTTTGGGGCTTCTTGAACTTTTTCGTTCCGGCTAAAAACATCGCACCCACGTGTGCCTTTATAAGCCAATATTGGCATTAATTGACAAAAGTTCGCCGCGCCAGTCACGAAGTGATTTTTCGACACGTACGCACCCAATCCACTCCAATATGTCCAAAACTCATGTTTTGGGGCTTCTTGAACTTTTTCGTTCCGGCTAAAAACATCGCACCCACGTGTGCCTTTATAAGCCAATATTGGCATTAATTGACAAAAGTTCGCCGCGCCAGTCACGAAGTGATTTTTCGACACGTACGCACCCAATCCACTCCAATATGTCCAAAACTCATGTTTTGGGGCTTCTTGAACTTTTTCGTTCCGGCTAAAAACATCGCACCCACGTGTGCCTTTATAAGCCAATATTGGCATTAATTGACAAAAGTTCGCCGCGCCAGTCACGAAGTGATTTTTCGACACGTACGCACCCAATCCACTCCAATATGTCCAAAACTCATGTTTTGGGCTTCTTGAACTTTTTCGTTCCGGCTAAAAACATCGCACCCACGTGTGCCTTTATAAGCCAATATTGGCATTAATTGACAAAAGTTCGCCGCGCCAGTCACGAAGTGATTTTTCGACACGTACGCACCCAATCCACTCCAATATGTCCAAAACTCATGTTTTGGGGCTTCTTGAACTTTTTCGTTCCGGCTAAAAACATCGCACCCACGTGTGCCTTTATAAGCCAATATTGGCATTAATTGACAAAAGTTCGCCGCGCCAGTCACGAAGTGATTTTTCGACACGTACGCACCCAATCCACTCCAATATGTCCAAAACTCATGTTTTGGGGCTTCTTGAACTTTTTCGTTCCGGCTAAAAACATCGCACCCACGTGTGCCTTTATAAGCCAATATTGGCATTAATTGACAAAAGTTCGCCGCGCCAGTCACGAAGTGATTTTTCGACACGTACGCACCCAATCCACTCCAATATGTCCAAAACTCATGTTTTGGGGCTTCTTGAACTTTTTCGTTCCGGCTAAAAACATCGCACCCACGTGTGCCTTTATAAGCCAATATTGGCATTAATTGACAAAAGTTCGCCGCGCCAGTCACGAAGTGATTTTTCGACACGTACGCACCCAATCCACTCCAATATGTCCAAAACTCATGTTTTGGGGCTTCTTGAACTTTTTCGTTCCGGCTAAAAACATCGCACCCACGTGTGCCTTTATAAGCCAATATTGGCATTAATTGACAAAAGTTCGCCGCGCCAGTCACGAAGTGATTTTTCGACACGTACGCACCCAATCCACTCCAATATGTCCAAAACTCATGTTTTGGGGCTTCTTGAACTTTTTCGTTCCGGCTAAAAACATCGCACCCACGTGTGCCTTTATAAGCCAATATTGGCATTAATTGACAAAAGTTCGCCGCGCCAGTCACGAAGTGATTTTTCGACACGTACGCACCCAATCCACTCCAATATGTCCAAAACTCATGTTTTGGGGCTTCTTGAACTTTTTCGTTCCGGCTAAAAACATCGCACCCACGTGTGCCTTTATAAGCCAATATTGGCATTAATTGACAAAAGTTCGCCGCGCCAGTCACGAAGTGATTTTTCGACACGTACGCACCCAATCCACTCCAATATGTCCAAAACTCATGTTTTGGGGCTTCTTGAACTTTTTCGTTCCGGCTAAAAACATCGCACCCACGTGTGCCTTTATAAGCCAATATTGGCATTAATTGACAAAAGTTCGCCGCGCCAGTCACGAAGTGATTTTTCGACACGTACGCACCCAATCCACTCCAATATGTCCAAAACTCATGTTTTGGGGCTTCTTGAACTTTTTCGTTCCGGCTAAAAACATCGCACCCACGTGTGCCTTTATAAGCCAATATTGGCATTAATTGACAAAAGTTCGCCGCGCCAGTCACGAAGTGATTTTTCGACACGTACGCACCCAATCCACTCCAATATGTCCAAAACTCATGTTTTGGGGCTTCTTGAACTTTTTCGTTCCGGCTAAAAACATCGCACCCACGTGTGCCTTTATAAGCCAATATTGGCATTAATTGACAAAAGTTCGCCGCGCCAGTCACGAAGTGATTTTTCGACACGTACGCACCCAATCCACTCCAATATGTCCAAAACTCATGTTTTGGGGCTTCTTGAACTTTTTCGTTCCGGCTAAAAACATCGCACCCACGTGTGCCTTTATAAGCCAATATTGGCATTAATTGACAAAAGTTCGCCGCGCCAGTCACGAAGTGATTTTTCGACACGTACGCACCCAATCCACTCCAATATGTCCAAAACTCATGTTTTGGGGCTTCTTGAACTTTTTCGTTCCGGCTAAAAACATCGCACCCACGTGTGCCTTTATAAGCCAATATTGGCATTAATTGACAAAAGTTCGCCGCGCCAGTCACGAAGTGATTTTTCGACACGTACGCACCCAATCCACTCCAATATGTCCAAAACTCATGTTTTGGGGCTTCTTGAACTTTTTCGTTCCGGCTAAAAACATCGCACCCACGTGTGCCTTTATAAGCCAATATTGGCATTAATTGACAAAAGTTCGCCGCGCCAGTCACGAAGTGATTTTTCGACACGTACGCACCCAATCCACTCCAATATGTCCAAAACTCATGTTTTGGGGCTTCTTGAACTTTTTCGTTCCGGCTAAAAACATCGCACCCACGTGTGCCTTTATAAGCCAATATTGGCATTAATTGACAAAAGTTCGCCGCGCCAGTCACGAAGTGATTTTTCGACACGTACGCACCCAATCCACTCCAATATGTCCAAAACTCATGTTTTGGGGCTTCTTGAACTTTTTCGTTCCGGCTAAAAACATCGCACCCACGTGTGCCTTTATAAGCCAATATTGGCATTAATTGACAAAAGTTCGCCGCGCCAGTCACGAAGTGATTTTTCGACACGTACGCACCCAATCCACTCCAATATGTCCAAAACTCATGTTTTGGGGCTTCTTGAACTTTTTCGTTCCGGCTAAAAACATCGCACCCACGTGTGCCTTTATAAGCCAATATTGGCATTAATTGACAAAAGTTCGCCGCGCCAGTCACGAAGTGATTTTTCGACACGTACGCACCCAATCCACTCCAATATGTCCAAAACTCATGTTTTGGGGCTTCTTGAACTTTTTCGTTCCGGCTAAAAACATCGCACCCACGTGTGCCTTTATAAGCCAATATTGGCATTAATTGACAAAAGTTCGCCGCGCCAGTCACGAAGTGATTTTTCGACACGTACGCACCCAATCCACTCCAATATGTCCAAAACTCATGTTTTGGGGCTTCTTGAACTTTTTCGTTCCGGCTAAAAACATCGCACCCACGTGTGCCTTTATAAGCCAATATTGGCATTAATTGACAAAAGTTCGCCGCGCCAGTCACGAAGTGATTTTTCGACACGTACGCACCCAATCCACTCCAATATGTCCAAAACTCATGTTTTGGGGCTTCTTGAACTTTTTCGTTCCGGCTAAAAACATCGCACCCACGTGTGCCTTTATAAGCCAATATTGGCATTAATTGACAAAAGTTCGCCGCGCCAGTCACGAAGTGATTTTTCGACACGTACGCACCCAATCCACTCCAATATGTCCAAAACTCATGTTTTGGGGCTTCTTGAACTTTTTCGTTCCGGCTAAAAACATCGCACCCACGTGTGCCTTTATAAGCCAATATTGGCATTAATTGACAAAAGTTCGCCGCGCCAGTCACGAAGTGATTTTTCGACACGTACGCACCCAATCCACTCCAATATGTCCAAAACTCATGTTTTGGGGCTTCTTGAACTTTTTCGTTCCGGCTAAAAACATCGCACCCACGTGTGCCTTTATAAGCCAATATTGGCATTAATTGACAAAAGTTCGCCGCGCCAGTCACGAAGTGATTTTTCGACACGTACGCACCCAATCCACTCCAATATGTCCAAAACTCATGTTTTGGGGCTTCTTGAACTTTTTCGTTCCGGCTAAAAACATCGCACCCACGTGTGCCTTTATAAGCCAATATTGGCATTAATTGACAAAAGTTCGCCGCGCCAGTCACGAAGTGATTTTTCGACACGTACGCACCCAATCCACTCCAATATGTCCAAAACTCATGTTTTGGGGCTTCTTGAACTTTTTCGTTCCGGCTAAAAACATCGCACCCACGTGTGCCTTTATAAGCCAATATTGGCATTAATTGACAAAAGTTCGCCGCGCCAGTCACGAAGTGATTTTTCGACACGTACGCACCCAATCCACTCCAATATGTCCAAAACTCATGTTTTGGGGCTTCTTGAACTTTTTCGTTCCGGCTAAAAACATCGCACCCACGTGTGCCTTTATAAGCCAATATTGGCATTAATTGACAAAAGTTCGCCGCGCCAGTCACGAAGTGATTTTTCGACACGTACGCACCCAATCCACTCCAATATGTCCAAAACTCATGTTTTGGGGCTTCTTGAACTTTTTCGTTCCGGCTAAAAACATCGCACCCACGTGTGCCTTTATAAGCCAATATTGGCATTAATTGACAAAAGTTCGCCGCGCCAGTCACGAAGTGATTTTTCGACACGTACGCACCCAATCCACTCCAATATGTCCAAAACTCATGTTTTGGGGCTTCTTGAACTTTTTCGTTCCGGCTAAAAACATCGCACCCACGTGTGCCTTTATAAGCCAATATTGGCATTAATTGACAAAAGTTCGCCGCGCCAGTCACGAAGTGATTTTTCGACACGTACGCACCCAATCCACTCCAATATGTCCAAAACTCATGTTTTGGGGCTTCTTGAACTTTTTCGTTCCGGCTAAAAACATCGCACCCACGTGTGCCTTTATAAGCCAATATTGGCATTAATTGACAAAAGTTCGCCGCGCCAGTCACGAAGTGATTTTTCGACACGTACGCACCCAATCCACTCCAATATGTCCAAAACTCATGTTTTGGGGCTTCTTGAACTTTTTCGTTCCGGCTAAAAACATCGCACCCACGTGTGCCTTTATAAGCCAATATTGGCATTAATTGACAAAAGTTCGCCGCGCCAGTCACGAAGTGATTTTTCGACACGTACGCACCCAATCCACTCCAATATGTCCAAAACTCATGTTTTGGGGCTTCTTGAACTTTTTCGTTCCGGCTAAAAACATCGCACCCACGTGTGCCTTTATAAGCCAATATTGGCATTAATTGACAAAAGTTCGCCGCGCCAGTCACGAAGTGATTTTTCGACACGTACGCACCCAATCCACTCCAATATGTCCAAAACTCATGTTTTGGGGCTTCTTGAACTTTTTCGTTCCGGCTAAAAACATCGCACCCACGTGTGCCTTTATAAGCCAATATTGGCATTAATTGACAAAAGTTCGCCGCGCCAGTCACGAAGTGATTTTTCGACACGTACGCACCCAATCCACTCCAATATGTCCAAAACTCATGTTTTGGGGCTTCTTGAACTTTTTCGTTCCGGCTAAAAACATCGCACCCACGTGTGCCTTTATAAGCCAATATTGGCATTAATTGACAAAAGTTCGCCGCGCCAGTCACGAAGTGATTTTTCGACACGTACGCACCCAATCCACTCCAATATGTCCAAAACTCATGTTTTGGGGCTTCTTGAACTTTTTCGTTCCGGCTAAAAACATCGCACCCACGTGTGCCTTTATAAGCCAATATTGGCATTAATTGACAAAAGTTCGCCGCGCCAGTCACGAAGTGATTTTTCGACACGTACGCACCCAATCCACTCCAATATGTCCAAAACTCATGTTTTGGGGCTTCTTGAACTTTTTCGTTCCGGCTAAAAACATCGCACCCACGTGTGCCTTTATAAGCCAATATTGGCATTAATTGACAAAAGTTCGCCGCGCCAGTCACGAAGTGATTTTTCGACACGTACGCACCCAATCCACTCCAATATGTCCAAAACTCATGTTTTGGGGCTTCTTGAACTTTTTCGTTCCGGCTAAAAACATCGCACCCACGTGTGCCTTTATAAGCCAATATTGGCATTAATTGACAAAAGTTCGCCGCGCCAGTCACGAAGTGATTTTTCGACACGTACGCACCCAATCCACTCCAATATGTCCAAAACTCATGTTTTGGGGCTTCTTGAACTTTTTCGTTCCGGCTAAAAACATCGCACCCACGTGTGCCTTTATAAGCCAATATTGGCATTAATTGACAAAAGTTCGCCGCGCCAGTCACGAAGTGATTTTTCGACACGTACGCACCCAATCCACTCCAATATGTCCAAAACTCATGTTTTGGGGCTTCTTGAACTTTTTCGTTCCGGCTAAAAACATCGCACCCACGTGTGCCTTTATAAGCCAATATTGGCATTAATTGACAAAAGTTCGCCGCGCCAGTCACGAAGTGATTTTTCGACACGTACGCACCCAATCCACTCCAATATGTCCAAAACTCATGTTTTGGGGCTTCTTGAACTTTTTCGTTCCGGCTAAAAACATCGCACCCACGTGTGCCTTTATAAGCCAATATTGGCATTAATTGACAAAAGTTCGCCGCGCCAGTCACGAAGTGATTTTTCGACACGTACGCACCCAATCCACTCCAATATGTCCAAAACTCATGTTTTGGGGCTTCTTGAACTTTTTCGTTCCGGCTAAAAACATCGCACCCACGTGTGCCTTTATAAGCCAATATTGGCATTAATTGACAAAAGTTCGCCGCGCCAGTCACGAAGTGATTTTTCGACACGTACGCACCCAATCCACTCCAATATGTCCAAAACTCATGTTTTGGGGCTTCTTGAACTTTTTCGTTCCGGCTAAAAACATCGCACCCACGTGTGCCTTTATAAGCCAATATTGGCATTAATTGACAAAAGTTCGCCGCGCCAGTCACGAAGTGATTTTTCGACACGTACGCACCCAATCCACTCCAATATGTCCAAAACTCATGTTTTGGGGCTTCTTGAACTTTTTCGTTCCGGCTAAAAACATCGCACCCACGTGTGCCTTTATAAGCCAATATTGGCATTAATTGACAAAAGTTCGCCGCGCCAGTCACGAAGTGATTTTTCGACACGTACGCACCCAATCCACTCCAATATGTCCAAAACTCATGTTTTGGGGCTTCTTGAACTTTTTCGTTCCGGCTAAAAACATCGCACCCACGTGTGCCTTTATAAGCCAATATTGGCATTAATTGACAAAAGTTCGCCGCGCCAGTCACGAAGTGATTTTTCGACACGTACGCACCCAATCCACTCCAATATGTCCAAAACTCATGTTTTGGGGCTTCTTGAACTTTTTCGTTCCGGCTAAAAACATCGCACCCACGTGTGCCTTTATAAGCCAATATTGGCATTAATTGACAAAAGTTCGCCGCGCCAGTCACGAAGTGATTTTTCGACACGTACGCACCCAATCCACTCCAATATGTCCAAAACTCATGTTTTGGGGCTTCTTGAACTTTTTCGTTCCGGCTAAAAACATCGCACCCACGTGTGCCTTTATAAGCCAATATTGGCATTAATTGACAAAAGTTCGCCGCGCCAGTCACGAAGTGATTTTTCGACACGTACGCACCCAATCCACTCCAATATGTCCAAAACTCATGTTTTGGGGCTTCTTGAACTTTTTCGTTCCGGCTAAAAACATCGCACCCACGTGTGCCTTTATAAGCCAATATTGGCATTAATTGACAAAAGTTCGCCGCGCCAGTCACGAAGTGATTTTTCGACACGTACGCACCCAATCCACTCCAATATGTCCAAAACTCATGTTTTGGGGCTTCTTGAACTTTTTCGTTCCGGCTAAAAACATCGCACCCACGTGTGCCTTTATAAGCCAATATTGGCATTAATTGACAAAAGTTCGCCGCGCCAGTCACGAAGTGATTTTTCGACACGTACGCACCCAATCCACTCCAATATGTCCAAAACTCATGTTTTGGGGCTTCTTGAACTTTTTCGTTCCGGCTAAAAACATCGCACCCACGTGTGCCTTTATAAGCCAATATTGGCATTAATTGACAAAAGTTCGCCGCGCCAGTCACGAAGTGATTTTTCGACACGTACGCACCCAATCCACTCCAATATGTCCAAAACTCATGTTTTGGGGCTTCTTGAACTTTTTCGTTCCGGCTAAAAACATCGCACCCACGTGTGCCTTTATAAGCCAATATTGGCATTAATTGACAAAAGTTCGCCGCGCCAGTCACGAAGTGATTTTTCGACACGTACGCACCCAATCCACTCCAATATGTCCAAAACTCATGTTTTGGGGCTTCTTGAACTTTTTCGTTCCGGCTAAAAACATCGCACCCACGTGTGCCTTTATAAGCCAATATTGGCATTAATTGACAAAAGTTCGCCGCGCCAGTCACGAAGTGATTTTTCGACACGTACGCACCCAATCCACTCCAATATGTCCAAAACTCATGTTTTGGGGCTTCTTGAACTTTTTCGTTCCGGCTAAAAACATCGCACCCACGTGTGCCTTTATAAGCCAATATTGGCATTAATTGACAAAAGTTCGCCGCGCCAGTCACGAAGTGATTTTTCGACACGTACGCACCCAATCCACTCCAATATGTCCAAAACTCATGTTTTGGGGCTTCTTGAACTTTTTCGTTCCGGCTAAAAACATCGCACCCACGTGTGCCTTTATAAGCCAATATTGGCATTAATTGACAAAAGTTCGCCGCGCCAGTCACGAAGTGATTTTTCGACACGTACGCACCCAATCCACTCCAATATGTCCAAAACTCATGTTTTGGGGCTTCTTGAACTTTTTCGTTCCGGCTAAAAACATCGCACCCACGTGTGCCTTTATAAGCCAATATTGGCATTAATTGACAAAAGTTCGCCGCGCCAGTCACGAAGTGATTTTTCGACACGTACGCACCCAATCCACTCCAATATGTCCAAAACTCATGTTTTGGGGCTTCTTGAACTTTTTCGTTCCGGCTAAAAACATCGCACCCACGTGTGCCTTTATAAGCCAATATTGGCATTAATTGACAAAAGTTCGCCGCGCCAGTCACGAAGTGATTTTTCGACACGTACGCACCCAATCCACTCCAATATGTCCAAAACTCATGTTTTGGGGCTTCTTGAACTTTTTCGTTCCGGCTAAAAACATCGCACCCACGTGTGCCTTTATAAGCCAATATTGGCATTAATTGACAAAAGTTCGCCGCGCCAGTCACGAAGTGATTTTTCGACACGTACGCACCCAATCCACTCCAATATGTCCAAAACTCATGTTTTGGGGCTTCTTGAACTTTTTCGTTCCGGCTAAAAACATCGCACCCACGTGTGCCTTTATAAGCCAATATTGGCATTAATTGACAAAAGTTCGCCGCGCCAGTCACGAAGTGATTTTTCGACACGTACGCACCCAATCCACTCCAATATGTCCAAAACTCATGTTTTGGGGCTTCTTGAACTTTTTCGTTCCGGCTAAAAACATCGCACCCACGTGTGCCTTTATAAGCCAATATTGGCATTAATTGACAAAAGTTCGCCGCGCCAGTCACGAAGTGATTTTTCGACACGTACGCACCCAATCCACTCCAATATGTCCAAAACTCATGTTTTGGGGCTTCTTGAACTTTTTCGTTCCGGCTAAAAACATCGCACCCACGTGTGCCTTTATAAGCCAATATTGGCATTAATTGACAAAAGTTCGCCGCGCCAGTCACGAAGTGATTTTTCGACACGTACGCACCCAATCCACTCCAATATGTCCAAAACTCATGTTTTGGGGCTTCTTGAACTTTTTCGTTCCGGCTAAAAACATCGCACCCACGTGTGCCTTTATAAGCCAATATTGGCATTAATTGACAAAAGTTCGCCGCGCCAGTCACGAAGTGATTTTTCGACACGTACGCACCCAATCCACTCCAATATGTCCAAAACTCATGTTTTGGGGCTTCTTGAACTTTTTCGTTCCGGCTAAAAACATCGCACCCACGTGTGCCTTTATAAGCCAATATTGGCATTAATTGACAAAAGTTCGCCGCGCCAGTCACGAAGTGATTTTTCGACACGTACGCACCCAATCCACTCCAATATGTCCAAAACTCATGTTTTGGGGCTTCTTGAACTTTTTCGTTCCGGCTAAAAACATCGCACCCACGTGTGCCTTTATAAGCCAATATTGGCATTAATTGACAAAAGTTCGCCGCGCCAGTCACGAAGTGATTTTTCGACACGTACGCACCCAATCCACTCCAATATGTCCAAAACTCATGTTTTGGGGCTTCTTGAACTTTTTCGTTCCGGCTAAAAACATCGCACCCACGTGTGCCTTTATAAGCCAATATTGGCATTAATTGACAAAAGTTCGCCGCGCCAGTCACGAAGTGATTTTTCGACACGTACGCACCCAATCCACTCCAATATGTCCAAAACTCATGTTTTGGGGCTTCTTGAACTTTTTCGTTCCGGCTAAAAACATCGCACCCACGTGTGCCTTTATAAGCCAATATTGGCATTAATTGACAAAAGTTCGCCGCGCCAGTCACGAAGTGATTTTTCGACACGTACGCACCCAATCCACTCCAATATGTCCAAAACTCATGTTTTGGGGCTTCTTGAACTTTTTCGTTCCGGCTAAAAACATCGCACCCACGTGTGCCTTTATAAGCCAATATTGGCATTAATTGACAAAAGTTCGCCGCGCCAGTCACGAAGTGATTTTTCGACACGTACGCACCCAATCCACTCCAATATGTCCAAAACTCATGTTTTGGGGCTTCTTGAACTTTTTCGTTCCGGCTAAAAACATCGCACCCACGTGTGCCTTTATAAGCCAATATTGGCATTAATTGACAAAAGTTCGCCGCGCCAGTCACGAAGTGATTTTTCGACACGTACGCACCCAATCCACTCCAATATGTCCAAAACTCATGTTTTGGGGCTTCTTGAACTTTTTCGTTCCGGCTAAAAACATCGCACCCACGTGTGCCTTTATAAGCCAATATTGGCATTAATTGACAAAAGTTCGCCGCGCCAGTCACGAAGTGATTTTTCGACACGTACGCACCCAATCCACTCCAATATGTCCAAAACTCATGTTTTGGGGCTTCTTGAACTTTTTCGTTCCGGCTAAAAACATCGCACCCACGTGTGCCTTTATAAGCCAATATTGGCATTAATTGACAAAAGTTCGCCGCGCCAGTCACGAAGTGATTTTTCGACACGTACGCACCCAATCCACTCCAATATGTCCAAAACTCATGTTTTGGGGCTTCTTGAACTTTTTCGTTCCGGCTAAAAACATCGCACCCACGTGTGCCTTTATAAGCCAATATTGGCATTAATTGACAAAAGTTCGCCGCGCCAGTCACGAAGTGATTTTTCGACACGTACGCACCCAATCCACTCCAATATGTCCAAAACTCATGTTTTGGGGCTTCTTGAACTTTTTCGTTCCGGCTAAAAACATCGCACCCACGTGTGCCTTTATAAGCCAATATTGGCATTAATTGACAAAAGTTCGCCGCGCCAGTCACGAAGTGATTTTTCGACACGTACGCACCCAATCCACTCCAATATGTCCAAAACTCATGTTTTGGGGCTTCTTGAACTTTTTCGTTCCGGCTAAAAACATCGCACCCACGTGTGCCTTTATAAGCCAATATTGGCATTAATTGACAAAAGTTCGCCGCGCCAGTCACGAAGTGATTTTTCGACACGTACGCACCCAATCCACTCCAATATGTCCAAAACTCATGTTTTGGGGCTTCTTGAACTTTTTCGTTCCGGCTAAAAACATCGCACCCACGTGTGCCTTTATAAGCCAATATTGGCATTAATTGACAAAAGTTCGCCGCGCCAGTCACGAAGTGATTTTTCGACACGTACGCACCCAATCCACTCCAATATGTCCAAAACTCATGTTTTGGGGCTTCTTGAACTTTTTCGTTCCGGCTAAAAACATCGCACCCACGTGTGCCTTTATAAGCCAATATTGGCATTAATTGACAAAAGTTCGCCGCGCCAGTCACGAAGTGATTTTTCGACACGTACGCACCCAATCCACTCCAATATGTCCAAAACTCATGTTTTGGGGCTTCTTGAACTTTTTCGTTCCGGCTAAAAACATCGCACCCACGTGTGCCTTTATAAGCCAATATTGGCATTAATTGACAAAAGTTCGCCGCGCCAGTCACGAAGTGATTTTTCGACACGTACGCACCCAATCCACTCCAATATGTCCAAAACTCATGTTTTGGGGCTTCTTGAACTTTTTCGTTCCGGCTAAAAACATCGCACCCACGTGTGCCTTTATAAGCCAATATTGGCATTAATTGACAAAAGTTCGCCGCGCCAGTCACGAAGTGATTTTTCGACACGTACGCACCCAATCCACTCCAATATGTCCAAAACTCATGTTTTGGGGCTTCTTGAACTTTTTCGTTCCGGCTAAAAACATCGCACCCACGTGTGCCTTTATAAGCCAATATTGGCATTAATTGACAAAAGTTCGCCGCGCCAGTCACGAAGTGATTTTTCGACACGTACGCACCCAATCCACTCCAATATGTCCAAAACTCATGTTTTGGGGCTTCTTGAACTTTTTCGTTCCGGCTAAAAACATCGCACCCACGTGTGCCTTTATAAGCCAATATTGGCATTAATTGACAAAAGTTCGCCGCGCCAGTCACGAAGTGATTTTTCGACACGTACGCACCCAATCCACTCCAATATGTCCAAAACTCATGTTTTGGGGCTTCTTGAACTTTTTCGTTCCGGCTAAAAACATCGCACCCACGTGTGCCTTTATAAGCCAATATTGGCATTAATTGACAAAAGTTCGCCGCGCCAGTCACGAAGTGATTTTTCGACACGTACGCACCCAATCCACTCCAATATGTCCAAAACTCATGTTTTGGGGCTTCTTGAACTTTTTCGTTCCGGCTAAAAACATCGCACCCACGTGTGCCTTTATAAGCCAATATTGGCATTAATTGACAAAAGTTCGCCGCGCCAGTCACGAAGTGATTTTTCGACACGTACGCACCCAATCCACTCCAATATGTCCAAAACTCATGTTTTGGGGCTTCTTGAACTTTTTCGTTCCGGCTAAAAACATCGCACCCACGTGTGCCTTTATAAGCCAATATTGGCATTAATTGACAAAAGTTCGCCGCGCCAGTCACGAAGTGATTTTTCGACACGTACGCACCCAATCCACTCCAATATGTCCAAAACTCATGTTTTGGGGCTTCTTGAACTTTTTCGTTCCGGCTAAAAACATCGCACCCACGTGTGCCTTTATAAGCCAATATTGGCATTAATTGACAAAAGTTCGCCGCGCCAGTCACGAAGTGATTTTTCGACACGTACGCACCCAATCCACTCCAATATGTCCAAAACTCATGTTTTGGGGCTTCTTGAACTTTTTCGTTCCGGCTAAAAACATCGCACCCACGTGTGCCTTTATAAGCCAATATTGGCATTAATTGACAAAAGTTCGCCGCGCCAGTCACGAAGTGATTTTTCGACACGTACGCACCCAATCCACTCCAATATGTCCAAAACTCATGTTTTGGGGCTTCTTGAACTTTTTCGTTCCGGCTAAAAACATCGCACCCACGTGTGCCTTTATAAGCCAATATTGGCATTAATTGACAAAAGTTCGCCGCGCCAGTCACGAAGTGATTTTTCGACACGTACGCACCCAATCCACTCCAATATGTCCAAAACTCATGTTTTGGGGCTTCTTGAACTTTTTCGTTCCGGCTAAAAACATCGCACCCACGTGTGCCTTTATAAGCCAATATTGGCATTAATTGACAAAAGTTCGCCGCGCCAGTCACGAAGTGATTTTTCGACACGTACGCACCCAATCCACTCCAATATGTCCAAAACTCATGTTTTGGGGCTTCTTGAACTTTTTCGTTCCGGCTAAAAACATCGCACCCACGTGTGCCTTTATAAGCCAATATTGGCATTAATTGACAAAAGTTCGCCGCGCCAGTCACGAAGTGATTTTTCGACACGTACGCACCCAATCCACTCCAATATGTCCAAAACTCATGTTTTGGGGCTTCTTGAACTTTTTCGTTCCGGCTAAAAACATCGCACCCACGTGTGCCTTTATAAGCCAATATTGGCATTAATTGACAAAAGTTCGCCGCGCCAGTCACGAAGTGATTTTTCGACACGTACGCACCCAATCCACTCCAATATGTCCAAAACTCATGTTTTGGGGCTTCTTGAACTTTTTCGTTCCGGCTAAAAACATCGCACCCACGTGTGCCTTTATAAGCCAATATTGGCATTAATTGACAAAAGTTCGCCGCGCCAGTCACGAAGTGATTTTTCGACACGTACGCACCCAATCCACTCCAATATGTCCAAAACTCATGTTTTGGGGCTTCTTGAACTTTTTCGTTCCGGCTAAAAACATCGCACCCACGTGTGCCTTTATAAGCCAATATTGGCATTAATTGACAAAAGTTCGCCGCGCCAGTCACGAAGTGATTTTTCGACACGTACGCACCCAATCCACTCCAATATGTCCAAAACTCATGTTTTGGGGCTTCTTGAACTTTTTCGTTCCGGCTAAAAACATCGCACCCACGTGTGCCTTTATAAGCCAATATTGGCATTAATTGACAAAAGTTCGCCGCGCCAGTCACGAAGTGATTTTTCGACACGTACGCACCCAATCCACTCCAATATGTCCAAAACTCATGTTTTGGGGCTTCTTGAACTTTTTCGTTCCGGCTAAAAACATCGCACCCACGTGTGCCTTTATAAGCCAATATTGGCATTAATTGACAAAAGTTCGCCGCGCCAGTCACGAAGTGATTTTTCGACACGTACGCACCCAATCCACTCCAATATGTCCAAAACTCATGTTTTGGGGCTTCTTGAACTTTTTCGTTCCGGCTAAAAACATCGCACCCACGTGTGCCTTTATAAGCCAATATTGGCATTAATTGACAAAAGTTCGCCGCGCCAGTCACGAAGTGATTTTTCGACACGTACGCACCCAATCCACTCCAATATGTCCAAAACTCATGTTTTGGGGCTTCTTGAACTTTTTCGTTCCGGCTAAAAACATCGCACCCACGTGTGCCTTTATAAGCCAATATTGGCATTAATTGACAAAAGTTCGCCGCGCCAGTCACGAAGTGATTTTTCGACACGTACGCACCCAATCCACTCCAATATGTCCAAAACTCATGTTTTGGGGCTTCTTGAACTTTTTCGTTCCGGCTAAAAACATCGCACCCACGTGTGCCTTTATAAGCCAATATTGGCATTAATTGACAAAAGTTCGCCGCGCCAGTCACGAAGTGATTTTTCGACACGTACGCACCCAATCCACTCCAATATGTCCAAAACTCATGTTTTGGGGCTTCTTGAACTTTTTCGTTCCGGCTAAAAACATCGCACCCACGTGTGCCTTTATAAGCCAATATTGGCATTAATTGACAAAAGTTCGCCGCGCCAGTCACGAAGTGATTTTTCGACACGTACGCACCCAATCCACTCCAATATGTCCAAAACTCATGTTTTGGGGCTTCTTGAACTTTTTCGTTCCGGCTAAAAACATCGCACCCACGTGTGCCTTTATAAGCCAATATTGGCATTAATTGACAAAAGTTCGCCGCGCCAGTCACGAAGTGATTTTTCGACACGTACGCACCCAATCCACTCCAATATGTCCAAAACTCATGTTTTGGGGCTTCTTGAACTTTTTCGTTCCGGCTAAAAACATCGCACCCACGTGTGCCTTTATAAGCCAATATTGGCATTAATTGACAAAAGTTCGCCGCGCCAGTCACGAAGTGATTTTTCGACACGTACGCACCCAATCCACTCCAATATGTCCAAAACTCATGTTTTGGGGCTTCTTGAACTTTTTCGTTCCGGCTAAAAACATCGCACCCACGTGTGCCTTTATAAGCCAATATTGGCATTAATTGACAAAAGTTCGCCGCGCCAGTCACGAAGTGATTTTTCGACACGTACGCACCCAATCCACTCCAATATGTCCAAAACTCATGTTTTGGGGCTTCTTGAACTTTTTCGTTCCGGCTAAAAACATCGCACCCACGTGTGCCTTTATAAGCCAATATTGGCATTAATTGACAAAAGTTCGCCGCGCCAGTCACGAAGTGATTTTTCGACACGTACGCACCCAATCCACTCCAATATGTCCAAAACTCATGTTTTGGGGCTTCTTGAACTTTTTCGTTCCGGCTAAAAACATCGCACCCACGTGTGCCTTTATAAGCCAATATTGGCATTAATTGACAAAAGTTCGCCGCGCCAGTCACGAAGTGATTTTTCGACACGTACGCACCCAATCCGCTCCACTATGTCCAAAACTCATGTTTTGGGGCTTCTTGAACTTTTTCGTTCCGGCCTAAAAACATCGCACCCACGTGTGCCTTTATAAGCCAATATTGGCCTTAATTGACAAAAGTTCGCATGTTTTGGGGCTTCTTGAACTTTTTCGTTCCGGCTAAAAACATCGCACCCACGTGTGCCTTTATAGGCTCATTATTGGCATTAATTGACAAAAGTTCGCCGCGCCAGTCACGAAGTGATTTTTCGACACGTACGCACCCAATCCACTCCAATATGTCCAAAACTCATGTTTTGGGGCTTCTTGAACTTTTCGTTCCGGCTAAAAACATCGCACCCACGTGTGCCTTTATAAGCCTAATATTGGCATTAATTGACAAAAGTTCGCCGCGCCAGTCACGAAGTGATTTTTCGACACGTACGCACCCAATCCACTCCAATATGTCCAAAACTCATGTTTTGGGGCTTCTTGAACTTTTTCGTTCCGGCTAAAAACATCGCACCCACGTGTGCCTTTATAAGCCAATATTGGCATTAATTGACAAAAGTTCGCCGCGCCAGTCACGAAGTGATTTTTCGACACGTACGCACCCAATCCACTCCAATATGTCCAAAACTCATGTTTTGGGGCTTCTTGAACTTTTTCGTTCCGGCTAAAAACATCGCACCCACGTGTGCCTTTATAAGCCAATATTGGCATTAATTGACAAAAGTTCGCCGCGCCAGTCACGAAGTGATTTTTCGACACGTACGCACCCAATCCACTCCAATATGTCCAAAACTCATGTTTTGGGGCTTCTTGAACTTTTTCGTTCCGGCTAAAAACATCGCACCCACGTGTGCCTTTATAAGCCAATATTGGCATTAATTGACAAAAGTTCGCCGCGCCAGTCACGAAGTGATTTTTCGACACGTACGCACCCAATCCACTCCAATATGTCCAAAACTCATGTTTTGGGGCTTCTTGAACTTTTTCGTTCCGGCTAAAAACATCGCACCCACGTGTGCCTTTATAAGCCAATATTGGCATTAATTGACAAAAGTTCGCCGCGCCAGTCACGAAGTGATTTTTCGACACGTACGCACCCAATCCACTCCAATATGTCCAAAACTCATGTTTTGGGGCTTCTTGAACTTTTTCGTTCCGGCTAAAAACATCGCACCCACGTGTGCCTTTATAAGCCAATATTGGCATTAATTGACAAAAGTTCGCCGCGCCAGTCACGAAGTGATTTTTCGACACGTACGCACCCAATCCACTCCAATATGTCCAAAACTCATGTTTTGGGGCTTCTTGAACTTTTTCGTTCCGGCTAAAAACATCGCACCCACGTGTGCCTTTATAAGCCAATATTGGCATTAATTGACAAAAGTTCGCCGCGCCAGTCACGAAGTGATTTTTCGACACGTACGCACCCAATCCACTCCAATATGTCCAAAACTCATGTTTTGGGGCTTCTTGAACTTTTTCGTTCCGGCTAAAAACATCGCACCCACGTGTGCCTTTATAAGCCAATATTGGCATTAATTGACAAAAGTTCGCCGCGCCAGTCACGAAGTGATTTTTCGACACGTACGCACCCAATCCACTCCAATATGTCCAAAACTCATGTTTTGGGGCTTCTTGAACTTTTTCGTTCCGGCTAAAAACATCGCACCCACGTGTGCCTTTATAAGCCAATATTGGCATTAATTGACAAAAGTTCGCCGCGCCAGTCACGAAGTGATTTTTCGACACGTACGCACCCAATCCACTCCAATATGTCCAAAACTCATGTTTTGGGCTTCTTGAACTTTTTCGTTCCGGCTAAAAACATCGCACCCACGTGTGCCTTTATAAGCCAATATTGGCATTAATTGACAAAAGTTCGCCGCGCCAGTCACGAAGTGATTTTTCGACACGTACGCACCCAATCCACTCCAATATGTCCAAAACTCATGTTTTGGGGCTTCTTGAACTTTTTCGTTCCGGCTAAAAACATCGCACCCACGTGTGCCTTTATAAGCCAATATTGGCATTAATTGACAAAAGTTCGCCGCGCCAGTCACGAAGTGATTTTCGACACGTACGCACCCAATCCACTCCAATATGTCCAAAACTCATGTTTTGGGGCTTTCTTGAACTTTTTCGTTCCGGCTAAAAACATCGCACCCACGTGTGCCTTTATAAGCCAATATTGGCATTAATTGACAAAAGTTCGCCGCGCCAGTCACGAAGTGATTTTTCGACACGTACGCACCCAATCCAGCTCCAATATGTCCAAAACTCATGTTTTGGGGCTTTTGAACTTTTTCGTTCGGCTAAAAACATCGCACCCACGTTGTGCCTTTATAAGCCAATATTGGCATTAATTGACAAAAGTTCGCCGCGAGTCAGGAAGTGATTTTCATACGTACGCACCCAATCACTCGATTAGTCTCAAATATGTTTTGGTGCTTTTCTGAACTTTTTTCCGTTCGGCTAAACATCGCACCCACGGTGCTTATAAGCCCAATATTGGCTTTCATGCAAAAGTTCGCCGCGCCAGTCAC
>AVCL02000038.1:0-41150 GCA_000573905.2 Oryza punctata | reverse complement strand
AAAAGTTCGCGCGCGAGTCACGAAAGTGATTTTTCGACACGGATGCACCCAATCCACACCAATATGTCCAAAACTCATGTTTTGGTGCTTTTTAAACTTTTTCATTCCGGCTAAAAACATTGCACCCACGTGTGCCGATATCGGCGTTAATTGACAAAAGTTCGTCGCGCGAATCACCGAGTGATTTTTTGACATGGACACACCCAGTCCACACCAATATGTCCAAAACTCATGTTTTGGTGCTTTTCGAACTTTTTCGTACCAGCTAAAAACATCGCAACATCGTGAGCCCATATCGGCATTAATTGACAAAAGTTCGCCACGAGAGTCACGGAGTGATTTTTCGACACGGACGAACCCAATCCACACCAATATGTCCAAAACTCATGTTTTGGTGCTTTTTAAACTTTTTCGTTCCGGCTAAAAACATCGCAAGAACGTGTGCCAATATCGGCATTAATTGAAAAAAGTTCGCCGCGCGAGTCACGAAGTGATTTTTCGACACGGATGCACCCAATCCACACCAATATGTCCAAAACTCATGTTTTGGTGCTTTTTAAACTTTTTCGTTCCGGCTAAAAACATCGCAAGAACGTGTGCCAATATCGGCATTAATTGAAAAAAGTTCGCCGCGCGAGTCACGAAGTGATTTTTCGACACGGATGCACCCAATCCACACCAATATGTCCAAAACTCATGTTTTGGTGCTTTTTAAACTTTTTCGTTCCGGCTAAAAACATTGCACCCACGTGTGCCTATATCGGCGTTAATTGACAAAAGTTCGTCGCGCGAATCACCGAGTGATTTTTCGACACGGACGCACCCAGTCCACACCAATATGTTTAAAACTCATGTTTTCGTGCTTTTCGAACTTTTTCGTTCCAGCTAAAAACATCGCAACATCGTGAGCAAATATCGGCCTTAATTGACAAAAGTTCGCCACGCGAATCACGGAGTGATTTTTCGACACCGACGAACCCAATCCACACCAATATGTCCAAAACTCATGTTTTCGTGCTTTTTGAACTTTTTCGTTCCGGCTAAAAACATCGCAAGAACGTGTGCCAATATCGGCATTAATTGAAAAAAGTTCGCCGCGCGAGTCACGAAGTGATTTTTCGACACGGATGCACCCAATCCACACCAATATGTCCAAAACTCATGTTTTGGTGCTTTTTAAACTTTTTCATTCCGGCTAAAAACATTGCACCCACGTGTGCCGATATCGGCGTTAATTGACAAAAGTTCGTCGCGCGAATCACCGAGTGATTTTTTGACATGGACACACCCAGTCCACACCAATATGTCCAAAACTCATGTTTTGGTGCTTTTCGAACTTTTTCGTACCAGCTAAAAACATCGCAACATCGTGAGCCCATATCGGCATTAATTGACAAAAGTTCGCCACGAGAGTCACGGAGTGATTTTTCGACACGGACGAACCCAATCCACACCAATATGTCCAAAACTCATGTTTTGGTGCTTTTTGAACTTTCACGTTCCGGCTAAAAACATCGTAACAACATGTGCAAATATGGCACTAATTGATAGAAGTTCGTCGCGCGAGTCACGGAGTGATTTTTTGACACGGACGCATCCAATCCACACCAATATGTCCAAAACTCATGTTTTCGTGCTTTTGAACTTTTTCGTTCCGGCTAAAAACATCGCAAGAACGTGTGCCAATATCGGCATTAATTGAAAAAAGTTCGCCGCGCGAGTCATGAAGTGATTTGTCGACACGGATGCACCCAATCCACACCAATATGTCCAAAACTCATGTTTTGGTGCTTTTTAAACTTTTTCGTTCCGGCTAAAAACATTGCACCCACGTGTGCCTATATCGGCGTTAATTGACAAAAGTTCGTCGCGCGAATCACCGAGTGATTTTTCGACACGGACGCACCCAGTCCACACCAATATGTTTAAAACTCATGTTTTCGTGCTTTTCGAACTTTTTCGTTCCAGCTAAAAACATCGCAACATCGTGAGCAAATATCGGCCTTAATTGACAAAAGTTCGCCACGCGAATCACGGAGTGATTTTTCGACACCGACGAACCCAATCCACACCAATATGTCCAAAACTCATGTTTTCGTGCTTTTTGAACTTTTTCGTTCCGGCTAAAAACATCGCAAGAACGTGTGCCAATATCGGCATTAATTGAAAAAAGTTCGCCGCGCAAGACACGAAGTGATTTTTCGACACGGATGCACCCAATCCACACCAATATGTCCAAAACTCATGTTTTGGTGCTTTTTAAACTTTTTCGTTCCGGCTAAAAACATTGCACCCACGTGTGCCGATATCGGCGTTAATTGACAAAAGTTCGTCGCGCGAATCACCGAGTGATTTTTTGACATGGACACACCCAGTCCACACCAATATGTCCAAAACTCATGTTTTGGTGCGTTTCGAACTTTTTCGTTCCAGCTAAAAACATCGCAACATCGTGAGCAAATATCGGCCTTAATTGACAAAAGTTCGCCACGCGAATCACGGAGTGATTTTTCGACACGGACGAACCCAATCCACACCAATATGTCCAAAACTCATGTTTTCGTGCTTTTTGAACTTTTTCGTTCCGGCTAAAAACATCGCAAGAACGTGTGCCAATATCGGCATTAATTGAAAAAAGTTCGCCGCGCGAGTCACGAAGTGATTTTTCGACACGGATGCACCCAATCCACACCAATATGTCCAAAACTCATGTTTTGGTGCTTTTTAAACTTTTTCGTTCCGGCTAAAAACATCGCAAGAACGTGTGCCGATATCGGCATTAATTGAAAAAAGTTCGCCGCGCGAGTCACGAAGTGATTTTTCGACACGGATGCACCCAATCCACACCAATATGTCCAAAACTCATGTTTTGGTGCTTTTCGAACTTTTTCGTTCCGGCTAAAAACATCGCAAGAACGTGTGCCAATATCGGCATTAATTGAAAAAAGTTCGCCGCGCGAGTCACGAAGTGATTTTTCGACACGGATGCACCCAATCCACACCAATATGTCCAAAACTCATGTTTTGGTGCTTTTTAAACTTTTTCGTTCCGGCTAAAAACATCGCAAGAACGTGTGCCAATATCGGCATTAATTGAAAAAAGTTCGCCGCGCGAGTCACGAAGTGATTTTTCGACACGGATGCACCCAATCCACACCAATATATCCAAAACTCATGTTTTGGTGCTTTTCGAACTTTTTCGTACCAGCTAAAAACATCGCAAGAACGTGTGCCAATATCGGCATTAATTGAAAAAAGTTCGCCGCGCGAGTCACGAAGTGATTTTTCGACACGGATGCACCCAATCCACACCAATATGTCCAAAACTCATGTTTTGGTGCTTTTTAAACTTTTTCGTTCCGGCTAAAAACATTGCACCCACGTGTGCCTATATACGCCAATATTGGTATTAATTCACAAAATTTCGCCGCGCGAGTCACGACGTGATTTTTCGACACGGACGCACCCAATCCACACCAATATGTCCAAAACTCATGTTTTCGTGCTTTTTGAACTTTTTCTTTCCGGCTAAAAACATCGCAAGAACGTGTGCCAATATCGGCATTAATTGAAAAAAGTTCGCCGCGCGAGTCACGAAGTGATTTTTCGACACGGATGCACCCAATCCACACCAATATGTCCAAAACTCATGTTTTGGTGCTTTTTAAACTTTTTCGTTCCGGCTAAAAACATTGCACCCACGTGTGCCGATATCGGCGTTAATTGACAAAAGTTCGTCGCGCGAATCACCGAGTGATTTTTTGACATGGACACACCCAGTCCACACCAATATGTCCAAAACTCATGTTTTGGTGCTTTTCGAACTTTTTCGTACCAGCTAAAAACATCGCAACATCGTGAGCCCATATCGGCATTAATTGACAAAAGTTCGCCACGAGAGTCACGGAGTGATTTTTCGACACGGACGAACCCAATCCACACCAATATATCCAAAACTCATGTTTTGGTGCTTTTTAAACTTTTTCGTTCCGGCTAAAAACATCGCAAGAACGTGTGCCAATATCGGCATTAATTGAAAAAAGTTCGCCGCGCGAGTCACGAAGTGATTTTTCGACACGGATGCACCCAATCCACACCAATATGTCCAAAACTCATGTTTTGGTGCTTTTTAAACTTTTTCGTTCCGGCTAAAAACATCGCAAGAACGTGTGCCAATATCGGCATTAATTGAAAAAAGTTCGCCGCGCGAGTCACGAAGTGATTTTTCGACACGGATGCACCCAATCCACACCAATATGTCCAAAACTCATGTTTTGGTGCTTTTTAAACTTTTTCGTTCCGGCTAAAAACATCGCAAGAACGTGTGCCAATATCGGCATTAATTGAAAAAAGTTCGCCGCGCGAGTCACGAAGTGATTTTTCGACACGGATGCACCCAATCCACACCAATATGTCCAAAACTCATGTTTTGGTGCTTTTTAAACTTTTTCGTTCCGGCTAAAAACATCGCAAGAACGTGTGCCAATATCGGCATTAATTGAAAAAAGTTCGCCGCGCGAGTCACGAAGTGATTTTTCGACACGGATGCACCCAATCCACACCAATATGTCCAAAACTCATGTTTTGGTGCTTTTTAAACTTTTTCGTTCCGGCTAAAAACATTGCACCCACGTGTGCCTATATACGCCAATATTGGTATTAATTCACAAAATTTCGCCGCGCGAGTCACGACGTGATTTTTCGACACGGACGCACCCAATCCACACCAATATGTCCAAAACTCATGTTTTCGTGCTTTTTGAACTTTTTCGTTCCGGCTAAAAACATCGCAAGAACGTGTGCCAATATCGGCATTAATTGAAAAAAGTTCGCCGCGCGAGTCACGAAGTGATTTTTCGACACGGATGCACCCAATCCACACCAATATGTCCAAAACTCATGTTTTGGTGCTTTTTAAACTTTTTCGTTCCGGCTAAAAACATCGCAAGAACGTGTGCCAATATCGGCATTAATTGAAAAAAGTTCGCCGCGCGAGTCACGAAGTGATTTTTCGACACGGATGCACCCAATCCACACCAATATGTCCAAAACTCATGTTTTGGTGCTTTTTAAACTTTTTCGTTCCGGCTAAAAACATCGCAAGAACGTGTGCCAATATCGGCATTAATTGAAAAAAGTTCGCCGCGCGAGTCACGAAGTGATTTTTCGACACGGATGCACCCAATCCACACCAATATGTCCAAAACTCATGTTTTGGTGCTTTTTAAACTTTTTCGTTCCGGCTAAAAACATCGCAAGAACGTGTGCCAATATCGGCATTAATTGAAAAAAGTTCGCCGCGCGAGTCACGAAGTGATTTTTCGACACGGATGCACCCAATCCACACCAATATGTCCAAAACTCATGTTTTGGTGCTTTTTAAACTTTTTCGTTCCGGCTAAAAACATTGCACCCACGTGTGCCTATATACGCCAATATTGGTATTAATTCACAAAATTTCGCCGCGCGAGTCACGACGTGATTTTTCGACACGGACGCACCCAATCCACACCAATATGTCCAAAACTCATGTTTTCGTGCTTTTTGAACTTTTTCGTTCCGGCTAAAAACATCGCAAGAACGTGTGCCAATATCGGCATTAATTGAAAAAAGTTCGCCGCGCGAGTCACGAAGTGATTTTTCGACACGGATGCACCCAATCCACACCAATATGTCCAAAACTCATGTTTTGGTGCTTTTTAAACTTTTTCGTTCCGGCTAAAAACATTGCACCCACGTGTGCCGATATCGGCGTTAATTGACAAAAGTTCGTCGCGCGAATCACCGAGTGATTTTTTGACATGGACACACCCAGTCCACACCACTATGTCCAAAACTCATGTTTTGGTGCTTTTCGAACTTTTTCGTACCAGCTAAAAACATCGCAACATCGTGAGCCCATATCGGCATTAATTGACAAAAGTTCGCCACGAGAGTCACGGAGTGATTTTTCGACACGGACGAACCCAATCCACACCAATATATCCAAAACTCATGTTTTGGTGCTTTTTAAACTTTTTCGTTCCGGCTAAAAACATCGCAAGAACGTGTGCCAATATCGGCATTAATTGAAAAAAGTTCGCCGCGCGAGTCACGAAGTGATTTTTCGACACGGATGCACCCAATCCACACCAATATGTCCAAAACTCATGTTTTGGTGCTTTTTAAACTTTTTCGTTCCGGCTAAAAACATCGCAAGAACGTGTGCCAATATCGGCATTAATTGAAAAAAGTTCGCCGCGCGAGTCACGAAGTGATTTTTCGACACGGATGCACCCAATCCACACCAATATGTCCAAAACTCATGTTTTGGTGCTTTTTAAACTTTTTCGTTCCGGCTAAAAACATCGCAAGAACGTGTGCCAATATCGGCATTAATTGAAAAAAGTTCGCCGCGCGAGTCACGAAGTGATTTTCGACACGGATGCACCCAATCCACACCAATATGTCCAAAACTCATGTTTTGGTGCTTTTTAAACTTTTTCGTTCCGGCTAAAAACATTGCACCCACGTGTGCCTATATACGCCAATATTGGTATTAATTCACAAAATTTCGCCGCGCGAGTCACGACGTGATTTTTCGACACGGACGCACCCAATCCACACCAATATGTCCAAAACTCATGTTTTGGTGCTTTTTGAACTTTCACGTTCCGGCTAAAAACATCGTAACAACATGTGCAAATATGGCACTAATTGATAGAAGTTCGTCGCGCGAGTCACGGAGTGATTTTTCGACACGGACGCATCCAATCCACACCAATATGTCCAAAACTCATGTTTTGGTGCTTTTTGAACTTTTTCGTTCCGGCTAAAAACATCGCAAGAACGTGTGCCAATATCGGCATTAATTGAAAAAAGTTCGCCGCGTGAGTCATGAAGTGATTTGTCGACACGGATGCACCCAATCCACACCAATATGTCCAAAACTCATGTTTTGGTGCTTTTTAAACTTTTTCGTTCCGGCTAAAAACATTGCACCCACGTGTGCCGATATCGGCGTTAATTGACAAAAGTTCGTCGCGCGAATCACCGAGTGATTTTTTGACATGGACACACCCAGTCCACACCAATATGTCCAAAACTCATGTTTTGGTGCTTTTCGAACTTTTTCGTAGCAGCTAAAAACATCGCAACATCGTGAGCCCATATCGGCATTAATTGACAAAAGTTCGCCACGACAGTCACGGAGTGATTTTTCGACACGGACGAATCCAATCCACACCAATATGTCCAAAACTCATGTTTTCGTGCTTTTTGAACTTTTTCGTTCCGGCTAAAAACATCGCAAGAACGTGTGCCAATATCGGCATTAATTGAAAAAAGTTCGCCGCGCGAGTCACGAAGTGATTTTTCGACACGGATGCACCCAATCCACACCAATATGTCCAAAACTCATGTTTTGGTGCTTTTTAAACTTTTTCGTTCCGGCTAAAAACATTGCACCCACGTGTGCCTATATACGCCAATATTGGTATTAATTCACAAAATTTCGCCGCGCGAGTCACGACGTGATTTTTCGACACGGACGCACCCAATCCACACCAATATGTCCAAAACTCATGTTTTGGTGCTTTTTGAACTTTCACGTTCCGGCTAAAAACATCGTAACAACATGTGCAAATATGGCACTAATTGACAGAAGTTCGTCGCGCGAGTCACGGAGTGATTTTTCGACACGGACGAACCCAATCCACACCAATATGTCCAAAACTCATGTTTTGGTGCGTTTTGAACTTTTTCGTTCCAGCTAAAAACATCGCAAGAACGTGTGCCAATATCGGCATTAATTGAAAAAAGTTCGCCGCGCGAGTCACGAAGAGATTTTTCGACACGGACGCAACCAATCCACACCAATATGTCCAAAACTCATGTTTTGGTGCTTTTTGAACTTTTTCGTTCCGGCTAAAAACATCGCAAGAACGTGTGCCAATATCGGCATTAATTGAAAAAATTTCGCCGCGCGAGTCACGAAGTGATTTTTCGACACGGATGCACCCAATCCACACCAATATGTCCAAAACTCATGTTTTGGTGCTTTTTCAACTTTTTCGTTCCGGCTAAAAACATTGCACCCACGTGTGCCTATATCGGCGTTAATTGACAAAAGTTCGTCGCGCGAATCACCGAGTGATTTTTCGACACGGACGCACCCAGTCCACACCAATATGTCCAAAACTCATGTTTTGGTGCTTTTCGAACTTTTTCGTTCCAGCTAAAAACATCGTAACATCGTGAGCAAATATCGGCCTTAATTGACAAAAGTTCGCCACGCGAATCACGGAGTGATTTTTCGACACGGACGAACCCAATCCACACCAATATGTCCAAAACTCATGTTTTGGTGCGTTTTGAACTTTTTCGTTCCGGCTAAAAACATCGCAAGAACGTGTGCCAATATCGGCATTAATTGAAAAAAGTTCGCCGCGCGAGTCACGAAGTGATTTTTCGACACGGATGCACCCAATCCACACCAATATGTCCAAAACTCATGTTTTGGTGCTTTTTAAACTTTTTCGTTCCGGCTAAAAACATTGCACCCACGTGTGCCGATATCGGCGTTAATTGACAAAAGTTCGTCGCGCGAATCACCGAGTGATTTTTCGACACGGACGCACCCAGTCCACACCAATATGTCCAAAACTCATGTTTTGGTGCTTTTCGAACTTTTTCGTTCCAGCTAAAAACATCGTAACATCGTGAGCAAATATCGGCCTTAATTGACAAAAGTTCGCCACGCGAATCACGGAGTGATTTTTCGACACGGACGAACCCAATCCACACCAATATGTCCAAAACTCATGTTTTGGTGCGTTTTGAACTTTTTCGTTCCGGCTAAAAACATCGCAAGAACGTGTGCCAATATTGGCATTAATTGAAAAAAGTTCGCCGCGCGAGTCACGAAGTGATTTTTCGACACGGATGCACCCAATCCACACCAATATGTCCAAAACTCATGTTTTGGTGCTTTTTAAACTTTTTCGTTCCGGCTAAAAACATTGCACCCACGTGTGCCGATATCGGCGTTAATTGACAAAAGTTCGTCGCGCGAATCACCGAGTGATTTTTTGACATGGACACACCCAGTCCACACCAATATGTCCAAAACTCATGTTTTGGTGCTTTTCGAACTTTTTCGTACCAGCTAAAAACATCGCAACATCGTGAGCCCATATCGGCATTAATTGACAAAAGTTCGCCACGAGAGTCACGGAGTGATTTTTCGACACGGACGAACCCAATCCACACCAATATGTCCAAAACTCATGTTTTCGTGCTTTTTGAACTTTTTCGTTCCGGCTAAAAACATCGCAAGAACGTGTGCCAATATCGGCATTAATTGAAAAAAGTTCGCCGCGCGAGTCACGAAGTGATTTTTCGACACGGATGCACCCAATCCACACCAATATGTCCAAAACTCATGTTTTGGTGCTTTTTAAACTTTTTCGTTCCGGCTAAAAACATTGCACCCACGTGTGCCTATATACGCCAATATTGGTATTAATTCACAAAATTTCGCCGCGCGAGTCACGGCGTGATTTTTCGACACGGACGCACCCAATCCACACCAATATGTCCAAAACTCATGTTTTGGTGCTTTTTGAACTTTCACGTTCCGGCTAAAAACATCGTAACAACATGTGCAAATATGGCACTAATTGACAGAAGTTCGTCGCGCGAGTCACGGAGTGATTTTTTGACACGGACGCAACCAATCCACACCAATATGTCCAAAACTCATGTTTTGGTGCTTTTTGAACTTTTTCGTTCCGGCTAAAAACATCGCAAGAACGTGTGCCAATATCGGCATTAATTGAAAAAATTTCGCCGCGCGAGTCACGAAGTGATTTTTCGACACGGATGCACCCAATCCACACCAATATGTCCAAAACTCATGTTTTGGTGCTTTTTAAACTTTTTCGTTCCGGCTAAAAACATTGCACCCACGTGTGCCTATATCAGCGTTAATTGACAAAAGTTCGTCGCGCGAATCACCGAGTGATTTTTCGACACGGACGCACCCAGTCCACACCAATATGTCCAAAACTCATGTTTTGGTGCTTTTCGAACTTTTTCGTTCCAGCTAAAAACATCGTAACATCGTGAGCAAATATCGGCCTTAATTGACAAAAGTTCGCCACGCGAATCACAGAGTGATTTTTCGACACGGACGAACCCAATCCACACCAATATGTCCAAAACTCATGTTTTGGTGCGTTTTGAACTTTTTCGTTCCAGCTAAAAACATCGCAAGAACGTGTGCCAATATCGGCATTAATTGAAAAAAGTTCGCCGCGCGAGTCACGAAGTGATTTTTCGACACGGATGCACCCAATCCACACCAATATGTCCAAAACTCATGTTTTGGTGCTTTTTAAACTTTTTCGTTCCGGCTAAAAACATTGCACCCACGTGTGCCGATATCGGCGTTAATTGACAAAAGTTCGTCGCGCGAATCACCGAGTGATTTTTTGACATGGACACACCCAGTCCACACCAATATGTCCAAAACTCTTGTTTCGGTGCTTTTCGAACTTTTTCGTACCAGCTAAAAACATCGCAACATCGTGAGCCCATATCGGCATTAATTGACAAAAGTTCGCCACGAGAGTCACGGAGTGATTTTTCGACACGGACGAACCCAATCCACACCAATATGTCCAAAACTCATGTTTTTGTGCTTTTTGAACTTTTTCGTTCCGGCTAAAAACATCGCAAGAACGTGTGCCAATATCGGCATTAATTGAAAAAAGTTCGCCGCGCGAGTCACGAAGTGATTTTTCGACACGGATGCACCCAATCCACACCAATATGTCCAAAACTCATGTTTTGGTGCTTTTTAAACTTTTTCGTTCCGGCTAAAAACATTGCACCCACGTGTGCCTATATCGGCGTTAATTGACAAAAGTTCGTCGCGCGAATCACCGAGTGATTTTTCGACACGGACGCACCCAGTCCACACCAATATGTCCAAAACTCATGTTTTGGTGCTTTTCGAACTTTTTCGTTCCAGCTAAAAACATCGTAACATCGTGAGCAAATATCGGCCTTAATTGACAAAAGTTCGCCACGCGAATCACGGAGTGATTTTTCGACACGGATGAACCCAATCCACACCAATATGTCCAAAACTCATGTTTTGGTGCGTTTTGAACTTTTTCGTTCCGGCTAAAAACATCGCAAGAACGTGTGCCAATATCGGCATTAATTGAAAAAAAGTTCACCGCGCGAGTCACGAAGTGATTTTTTGACACGGATGCACCCAATCCACACCAATATGTCCAAAACTCATGTTTTGGTGCTTTTTAAACTTTTTGGTTCCGGCTAAAAACATTGCACCCACGTGTGCCGATATCAGCGTTAATTGACAAAAGTTCGTCGCGCGAATCACCGAGTGATTTTTTGACATGGACACACCCAGTCCACACCAATATGTCCAAAACTCATGTTTTGGTGCTTTTCGAACTTTTTCGTTCCGGCTAAAAACATTGCACCCACGTGTGCCTATATACGCCAATATTTGTATTAATTCACAAAATTTCGCCGCGCGAGTCACGACGTGATTTTTCGACACGGACGCAACCAATCCACACCAATCTGTCCAAAACTCATGTTTTGGTGCTTTTTGAACTTTTTCGCTACGGCTAAAAACATCGTAACAACATGTGCAAATATGGCACTAATTGACAGAAGTTCGTCGCGCGAGTCACGGAATGATTGTTTGACACGGACGCATCCAATCCACACCAATATGTCCAAAACTCATGTTTTGGTGCTTTTTGAACTTTTTCGTTCCGGCTAAAAACATTGCACCGACGTGTGCCTATATCGGCGTTAATTGACAAAAGTTCGTCGCGCGAATCACCGAGTGATTTTTCGACACGGACGCACCCAGTCCACACCAATATGTCCAAAACTCATGTTTTGGTGCTTTTTGAACTTTTTCGTTCGGGCTAAAAACATCGCAAGAACGTGTGCCAATATCGGCATTAATTGAAAAAAGTTCGCCGCGCGAGTCACGAAGTGATTTTTCGACACGGATGCACCCAATCCACACCAATATGTCCAAAACTCATGTTTTGGTGCTTTTTAAACTTTTTCGTTCCGGCTAAAAACATTGCACCCGCGTGTGCCTATATACGCCAATATTGGTATTAATTCACAAAATTTCGCCGCGCGAGTCACGACGTGATTTTTCGACACGGACGCACCCAATCCACACCAATATGTCCAAAACTGATGTTTTGGTGCTTTTTGAACTTTCACGTTCCGGCTAAAAACATCGTAACAACATGTGCAAATATGGCACTAATTGACAGAAGTTCGTCGCGCGAGTCACGGAGTGATTTTTTTACACGGACGCATCCAATCCACACCAATATGTCCAAAACTCATGTTTTGGTGCTTTTTGAACTTTTTCGTTCCGCCTAAAAACATCGCAAGAACGTGTGCCAATATCGGCATTAATTGAAAAAAGTTCGCCGCGCGAGTCACGAAGTGATTTTTCGACACGGAGGCACCCAATCCACACCAATATGTCCAAAACTCATGTTTTGGTGCTTTTTAAACTTTTTCGTTCCGCCTAAAAACATTGCACCCACGTGTGCCTATATACGCCAATATTGGTATTAATTCACAAAATTTCGCCGCGCGAGTCACGACGTGATTTTTCGACACGGACGCACCCAATCCACACCAATATGTCCAAAACTGATGTTTTGGTGCTTTTTGAACTTTCACGTTCCGGCTAAAAACATCGTAACAACATGTGCAAATATGGCACTAATTGACAGAAGTTCGTCGCGCGAGTCACGGAGTGATTTTTTTACACGGACGCATCCAATCCACACCAATATGTCCAAAACTCATGTTTTGGTGCTTTTTGAACTTTTTCGTTCCGCCTAAAAACATCGCAAGAACGTGTGCCAATATCGGCATTAATTGAAAAAAGTTCGCCGCGCGAGTCACGAAGTGATTTTTCGACACGGATGCACCCAATCCACACCAATATGTCCAAAACTCATGTTTTGGTGCTTTTTAAACTTTTTCGTTCCGCCTAAAAACATTGCACCCACGTGTGCCTATATACGCCAATATTGGTATTAATTCACAAAATTTCGCCGCGTGAGTCACAACGTGATTTTTCGACACGGACGCACCCAATCCACACCAATATGTCCAAAACTCATATTTTGGTGCTTTTTGAACTTTCACGTTCCGGCTAAAAACATCGCACCCACGTGTGCCTATATAAGCCAATATTGGCATTAATTGATAAAAGTTCACCGCGCGAGTAACGAAGTGATTTTTCGACACGGATGCACCCAATCCACACCAATATGTCCAAAACTCATGTTTTGGTGCTTTTTGAACTTTTTTGTTCCGGCTAAAAACATCGTAACAACATGTGCAAATATGGCACTAATTGACAGAAGTTCGTCGCGCGAGTCACGGAGTGATTTTTTGACACGGACGCATCCAATCCACACCAATATGTCCAAAACTCATGTTTTGGTGCTTTTTGAACTTTTTCGTTCCGGCTAAAAACATCGCAACAACTTGAGCCAATATCGGCGTTAATTGACAAAAGTTCGTCGCGCGAGTCACCGAGTGATTTTTCGACACGGACGCACCCAATCCACGCCAATATGTCCAAAATTCATGTTTTGGTGCTTTTTGAACTTTTTCGTTCCGGGTTAAAACATCGGAACAACGTGAGCCAATATCGGTGTTAATTGACAAAAGTTCACCGCACGAATCACGGAGTGATTTTTCGACACGGACGCACCCAATCCACACCAATATGTCCAAAACTCATGTTTTGGTGCTTTTTGAACTATCACGTTCCGGCTAAAAACATCGCACCAACGTATGCCTGTATAAGCCAGTATCGGCTTTAATTGACAGAAGTTCGTCGCGCGAGTCACGACGTGATTTTTCGACACGGACGCATCCAATCCACACCAATATGTCCAAAACTCATGTTTTGGTGCTTTTTGAACTTTTTCGTTCCGGCAAAAAACATCGCAACAACGTGAGCCAATATCGGCGTTAATTGACAAAAGTTCGTCGCGCGAATCACCGAGTGATTTTTCGACACGGCCGCACCCAGTCCACACCAATATGTCCAAAACTCATGTTTTGGTGCTTTTCGAACTTTTTCGTTCCAGCTAAAAACATCGCAACATCGTGAGCAAATATCGGCCTTAATTGACAAAAGTTCGCCACGCGAGTCACGGAGTGATTTTTCGACACGGACGAACCCAATCCACACCAATATGTCCAAAACTCATGTTTTGGTGCTTTTTTAACTTTTTCGTTCCGGCTAAAAACATCACAAGAACGTGTGCCAATATCGGCATTAATTGAAAAAAGTTCGCCGCGCGAGTCACGAAGTGATTTTTCGACGCGGATGCACCCAATCCAGACCAATATGTCCAAAACTCATGTTTTGGTGCTTTTTAAACTTTTTCGTTCCGGCTAAAAACATTGCACCCTCGTGTCCCTATATCGGCGTTAATTGACAAAAGTTCGTCGCGCGAATCACCGAGTGATTTTTCGACACGGACGCACCCAGTCCACCCAATATGTCCAAAACTCATGTTTTGGTGCTTTTCGAACTTTTTCGTTCAAGCTAAAAACATCGCAACATCGTGAGTCAATATCGGCATTAATTGACAAAAGTTCACCACGCGAGTCACGGAGTGATTTTTCGACACGGACGCATCCAATCCACACCAATATGTCCAAAACAAAGGTTTTGGTGCTTTTTGAACTTTTTCGTTCCGGCTAAAAACATCGCAAGAACGTGTGCCAATATCGGCATTAATTGAAAAAAGTTCGCCGCGCGAGTCACGAAGTGATTTTTCGACACGGATGCACCCAATCCAGACCAATATATCCAAAACTCATGTTTTGGTGCTTTTTAAACTTTTTCGTTCCGGCTAAAAACATTGCACCCACGTGTGCCTATATCGGCGTTAATTGACAAAAGTTCGTCGCGCGAATCACCGAGTGATTTTTCGACACGGACGCACCCAGTCCACACCAATATGTCCAAAACTCATGTTTTGGTGCTTCTTGAACTTTTTCGTTCCGGGTTAAAACATCGGAACAGCTTGAGCCAATATCGGCGTTAATTGACAAAAGTTCGCCGCGCGAATCACGGAGTAATTTTTCGACACGGACGCACCCAATCCACACCAATATGTCCAAAACTCATGTTTTGGTGCTTTTTGAACTTTTCGTTCCGGCTAAAAACATCGCAACAACGTGAGCCAATATCGGCGTTAATTGACAAAAGTTCGTCGCGCGAATCACCGAGTGATTTTTCGACACGGACGCACCCAGTCGACACCAATATGTCCAAAACTCATGTTTTGGTGCTTTTCGAACTTTTTTGTTCCAGCTAAAAACATCGCAACATCGTGAGCAAATATTGGCCTTAATTGACAAAAGTTCGCCACGCGAGTCACAGAGTGATTTTTCGACACGGACGAACCCAATCCACACCAATATGTCCAAAACTCATGTTTTGGGGCTTTTGGAACTTTTTCTTTCTAGCTAAAAGCATCGCACCAACGTATGCCTGTATAAGCCAGTATTGGCTTTAATTGACAGAAGTTCATCGCGCGAGTCACAACGTGATTTTTCGACACGGATGCACCCAATCCACACCAATATGTCCAAAACTCATGTTTTGGTGCTTTTTGAACTTTTTCGTTCCGGCTAAAAACATCGCAAGAACGTGTGCCAATATCGGCATTAATTGAAAAAAGTTCGCCGCGCGAGTCACGAAGTGATTTTTCGACACGGATGCACCCAATCCACACCAATATGTCCAAAACAAATGTTTTGGTGCTTTTTAAACTTTTTCGTTCCGGCTAAAAACATTGCACCCACGTGTGCCTATATCGGCGTTAATTGGCAAAAGTTCGTCGCGCGAATCACCGAGTGATTTTTCGACACGGACGCACCCAGTCCACACCACTATGTCCAAAACTCATGTTTTGGTGCTTTTCAAACTTTTTCGTTCAAGCTAGAAACATCGCAACATCGTGAGCCAATATCGGCATTAGTTGACAAAAGTTCACCACGCGAGTCACGGAGTGATTTTTCGACACGGACGCACCCAATCCACACCAATATGTCCAAAACTAAGGTTTTGGTGCTTTTTGAACTTTTTCGTTCCGGCTAAAAACTTCGCAAGAACGTGTGCCAATATCGGCATTAATTGAAAAAAGTTCGCCGCGCAAGTCACGAAGTGATTTTTCGACACGGATGCACCCAATCCACACCAATATGTCCAAAACACATGTTTTGGTGCTTTTTAAACTTTTTCGTTCCGGCTAAAAACATTGCACCCACGTGTGCCTATATCGGCGTTAATTGACAAAAGTTCGTCGCGCGAATCACCGAGTGATTTTTCGACACGGACGCAACCAGTCCACACCAATATGTCCAAAACTCATGTTTTGGTGCTTTTTGAACTTTTTCGTTCCGGGTTAAAACATCGGAACAACGTGAGCCAATATCGGCGTTAATTGACAAAAGTTCGCCGCGCGAATCACGGAGTGATTTTTCGACACGGACGCACCCAATCCACACCAATATGTCCAAAACTCATGTTTTGGTGCTTTTTGAACTTTTCGTTCCGGCTAAAAACATCGCAACAACGTGAGCCAATATCGGCGTTGATTGACAAAATTTCGTCGCGCGAATCACCGAGTGATTTTTCGACACGGACGCACCCAGTCCACACCAATATGTCCAAAACTCATGTTTTGGTGCTTTTCGAACTTTTTCGTTCCAGCTAAAAACATCGCAACATCGTGAGCAAATATCGGCCTTAATTGACAAAAGTTCGCCAGGCGAGTCACGGAGTGATTTTTCGACACGGACGAACCCAATCCACACCAATATGTCCAAAACTCTTGTTTTGGGGCTTTTGGAACTTTTTCTTTCTAGCTAAAAGCATCGCACCAACGTATGCCTGTGTAAGCCTGTATTGGCTTTAATTGACAGAAGTTCATCGCGCAAGTCACAACGTGATTTTTCGACACGGACGCACCCAATCCACACCAATATGTCCAAAACTCATGTTTTGGTGCTTTTTGAACTTTTCGTTCCGGCTAAAAACATCGCAAGAACGTGTGCCAATATCGGCATTAATTGAAAAAAGTTCGCCGCGCAAGTCACGAAGTGATTTTTCGATACGGATGCACCCAATCCACACCAATATGTCCAAAACACATGTTTTGGTGCTTTTTAAACTTTTTCGTTCCGGCTAAAAACATTGCACCCACGTGTGCCTATATCGGCGTTAATTGACAAAAGTTCGTCGCGCGAATCACCGAGTGATTTTTCGACACGGACGCAACCAGTCCACACCAATATGTCCAAAACTCATGTTTTGGTGCTTTTTGAACTTTTTCGTTCCGGGTTAAAACATCGGAACAACGTGAGCCAATATCGGCGTTAATTGACAAAAGTTCGCCGCGCGAATCACGGAGTGATTTTTCGACACGGACGCACCCAATCCACACCAATATGTCCAAAACTCATGTTTTGGTGCTTTTTGAACTTTTCGTTCCGGCTAAAAACATCGCAACAACGTGAGCCAATATCGGCGTTGATTGACAAAATTTCGTCGCGCGAATCACCGAGTGATTTTTCGACACGGACGCACCCAGTCCACACCAATATGTCCAAAACTCATGTTTTGGTGCTTTTCGAACTTTTTCGTTCCAGCTAAAAACATCGCAACATCGTGAGCAAATATCGGCCTTAATTGACAAAAGTTCGCCAGGCGAGTCACGGAGTGATTTTTCGACACGGACGAACCCAATCCACACCAATATGTCCAAAACTCTTGTTTTGGGGCTTTTGGAACTTTTTCTTTCTAGCTAAAAGCATCGCACCAACGTATGCCTGTGTAAGCCTGTATTGGCTTTAATTGACAGAAGTTCATCGCGCAAGTCACAACGTGATTTTTCGACACGGACGCACCCAATCCACACCAATATGTCCAAAACTCATGTTTTGGTGCTTTTTGAACTTTTCGTTCCGGCTAAAAACATCGCAAGAACGTGTGCCAATATCGGCATTAATTGAAAAAAGTTCGCCGCGCAAGTCACGAAGTGATTTTTCGATACGGATGCACCCAATCCACACCAATATGTCCAAAACACATGTTTTGGTGCTTTTTAAACTTTTTCGTTCCGGCTAAAAACATTGCACCCACGTGTGCCTATATCGGCGTTAATTGACAAAAGTTCGTCGCGCGAATCACCGAGTGATTTTTCGACACGGACGCAACCAGTCCACACCAATATGTCCAAAACTCATGTTTTGGTGCTTTTTGAACTTTTTCGTTCCGGGTTAAAACATCGGAACAACGTGAGCCAATATCGGCGTTAATTGACAAAAGTTCGCCGCGCGAATCACGGAGTGATTTTTCGACACGGACGCACCCAATCCACACCAATATGTCCAAAACTCATGTTTTGGTGCTTTTTGAACTTTTCGTTCCGGCTAAAAACATCGCAACAACGTGAGCCAATATCGGCGTTAATTGACAAAATTTCATCGCGCGAATCACCGAGTGATTTTTCTACACGGACGCACCCAGTCCACACCAATATGTCCAAAACTCATGTTTTGGTGCTTTTCGAACTTTTTCGTTCCAGCTAAAAACATCGCAACATCGTGAGCAAATATCGGCCTTAATTGACAAAAGTTCGCCACGCGAGTCACGGAGTGATTTTTCGACACGGACGAACCCAATCCACACCAATATGTCCAAAACTCATGTTTTGGGGCTTTTGGAACTTTTTCTTTCTAGCTAAAAGCATCGCACCAACGTATGCCTGTGTAAGCCTGTATTGGCTTTAATTGACAGAAGTTCATCGCGCGAGTCACAATGTGATTTTTCGACACGGACGCACCCAATCCACACCAATATGTCCAAAACTCATGTTTTGGTGCTTTTTGAACTTTTCGTTCCGGCTAAAAACATCGCAAGAACGTGTGCCAATATCGGCATTAATTGAAAAAAGTTCCCCGCGCGAGTCACGAAGTGATTTTTCGACACGGATGCACCCAATCCAGACCAATATATCCAAAACTCATGTTTTGGTGCTTTTTAAACTTTTTCGTTCCGGCTAAAAACATTGCACCCACGTGTGCCTATATCGGCGTTAATTGACAAAAGTTCGTCGCGCGAATCACCGAGTGATTTTTCGACACGGACGCACCCAGTCCACACCAATATGTCCAAAACTCATGTTTTGGTGCTTTTCGAACTTTTTCGTTCCAGCTAAAAACATCGCAACATCGTGAGCAAATATCGGCCTTAATTGACAAAAGTTCGCCACGCGATTCACGGAGTGATTTTTCGACACGGACGAACCCAATCCACACCAATATGTCCAAAACTCATGTTTTGGTGCTTTTTTAACTTTTTCGTTCCGGCTAAAAACATCGCAAGAACGTGTGCCAATATCGGCATTAATTGAAAAAAGTTCGCCGCGCGAGTCACGAAGTGATTTTTCGACACGGATGCTGGGACCACACCAATAAGTCCAAAACTCATGTTTTGGTGCTTTTTAAACTTTTTCGTTCCGGCTAAAAACATTGCACCCACGTGTGCCTATATCGGTGTTAATTGACAAAAGTTCGTCGCGTGAATCACCGAGTGATTTTTCGACACGGACGCACCCAGTCCACACCAATATGTCCAAAACTCATCTTTTGGTGCTTTTCGAACTTTTTCGTTGCAGCTAAAAACATCCAAACATCGTGAGCAAATATCGGCCTTAATTGACAAAAGTTCGCCACGCGATTCACGGAGTGATTTTTCGACACGGACGAACCCAATCCACACCGATATGTCCAAAACTCAAGTTTTGGTGCTTTTTGAACTTTTTCGTTCCGGCTAAAAACTTCGCAAGAACGTGTGCCAATATCGGCATTAATTGAAAAAAGTTCGCCGCGCGAGTCACGAAGTGATTTTTCGACACGGATGCACCCAATCCACACCAATATGTCCAAAACTCATGTTTTGGTGGTTTTTACACTTTTTCGTTCCGGCTAAAAACATTGCACCCACGTGTGCCTATATCGGCGTTAATCGACAAAAGTTCGTCGCGCGAATCACCGAGTGATTTTTCGACACGGACGCACCCAGTCCACACCACTATGTCCAAAACTCATGTTTTGGTGCTTTTCAAACTTTTTCGTTCAAGCTAGAAACATCGCAACATCGTGAGCCAATATCGGTATTAATTGACAAAAGTTCACCACGCGAGTCACGGAGTGATTTTTCGACACAGACGCACCCAATCCACACCAATATGTCCAAAACTAAGGTTTTGGTGCTTTTTGAACTTTTTCGTTCCGGCTAAAAACTTCGCAAGAACGTGTGCCAATATCGGCATTAATTGAAAAAAGTTCGCCGCGCGAGTCATGAAGTGATTTGTCGACACGGATGCACCCAATCCACACCAATATGTCCAAAACTCATGTTTTGGTGCTTTTTAAACTTTTTCGTTCCGGCTAAAAACATTGCACCCACGTGTGCCTATATCGGCGTTAATTGACAAAAGTTCGTCGCGCGAATCACCGAGTGATTTTTCGACACGGAAGCACCCAGTCCACACCAATATGTCCAAAACTCATGTTTTGGTGCTTTTCGAACTTTTTCGTTCCAGCTAAAAACATCGCAACATCGTGAGCAAATATCGGCCTTAATTGACAAAAGTTCGCCACGCGATTCACGGAGTGATTTTTCGACACGGACGAACCCAATCCACACCAATATGTCCAAAACTCATGTTTTGGTGCGTTTTGAACTTTTTCGTTCCGGCTAAAAACATCGCAAGAACGTGTGCCAATATCGGCATTAATTGAAAAAAGTTCGCCGCGCGAGTCACGAAGTGATTTTTCGACACGGATGCACCCAATCCACACCAATATGTCCAAAACTCATGTTTTGGTGCTTTTTAAACTTTTTCGTTCCGGCTAAAAACATCGCAAGAACGTGTGCCAATATCGGCATTAATTGAAAAAAGTTCGCCGCGCGAGTCACGAAGTGATTTTTCGACACGGATGCACCCAATCCACACCAATAAGTCCAAAACTCATGTTTTGGTGCTTTTTAAACTTTTTCGTTCCGGCTAAAAACATTGCACCCACGTGTGCCTATATCGGTGTTAATTGACAAAAGTTCGTCGCGTGAATCACCGAGTGATTTTTCAACACGGACGCACCCAGTCCACACCAATATGTCCAAAACTCATCTTTTGGTGCTTTTCGAACTTTTTCGTTCCAGCTAAAAACATCGCAACATCGTGAGCAAATATCGGCCTTAATTGACAAAAGTTCGCCACGCGAGTCACGGAGTGATTTTTCGACACGGACGAACCCAATCCACACCAATATGTCCAAAACTCATGTTTTGGGGCTTTTGGAACTTTTTCTTTCTAGCTAAAAGCATCGCACCAACGTATGCCTGTATAAGCCAGTATTGGCTTTAATTGACAGAAGTTCATCGCGCGAGTCACAATGTGATTTTTCGACACGGACGCACCCAATCCACACCAATATGTCCAAAACTCATGTTTTGGTGCTTTTTGAACTTTTCGTTCCGGCTAAAAACATCGCAAGAACGTGTGCCAATATCGGCATTAATTGAAAAAAGTTCGCCGCGCGAGTCACGAAGTGATTTTTCGACACGGATGCACCCAATCCACACCAATAAGTCCAAAACTCATGTTTTGGTGCTTTTTAAACTTTTTCGTTCCGGCTAAAAACATTGCACCCACGTGTGCCTATATCGGTGTTAATTGACAAAAGTTCGTCGCGTGAATCACCGAGTGATTTTTCGAAACGGACGCACCCAGTCCACACCAATATGTCCAAAACTCATCTTTTGGTGCTTTTCGAACTTTTTCATTCCAGCTAAAAACATCGCAACATCGTGAGCAAATATCGGCCTTAATTGACAAAAGTTCGCCACGCGATTCACGGAGTGATTTTTCGACACGGACGAACCCAATCCACACCAATATGTCCAAAACTCATGTTTTGGTGCTTTTTGAACTTTTTCGTTCCAGCTAAAAACATCGCAAGTACGTGTGCCAATATCGGCATTAATTGAAAAAAGTTCGCCGCGCGAGTCACGAAGTGATTTTTCGACACGGATGCACCCAATCCACACCAATATGTCCAAAACTCATGTTTTCGTGCTTTTTAAACTTTTTCGTTCCGCCTAAAAACATTGCACCCACGTGTGCCTATATACGCCAATATTGGTATTAATTCACAAAATTTCGCCGCGCGAGTCACGACGTGATTTTTCGACACGGACGCACCCAATCCACACCAATATGTCCAAAACTCATGTTTTGGTGCTTTTTGAACTTTCACGTTCCGGCTAAAAACATCGCACCCACGTGTGCCTATATAAGCCAATGTTGGCATTAATTGATAAAAGTTCACCGCGCGAGTCACGAAGTGATTTTTCGAGACGGATGCAGCCAATCCACACCAATATGTCCAAAACTCATGTTTTGGTGCTTTCTGAACTCTTTTGTTCCGGCTAAAAACATCGTAACAAAATGTGGAAATATGGCACTAATTGACAGAAGTTCGTCGCGCGAGTCACGGAGTGGTTTTTTGACACGGACGCATCCAATCCACACCAATATGTCCAAAACTCATGTTTTGGTGCTTTTTGAACTTTTTCGTTCCGGCTAAAAACATCGCAACAACGTGAGCCAATATCGGCGTTAATTGACAAAAGTTCGTCGCGCGAGTCACCGAGTGATTTTTCGACACGGACGCACCCAGTCCAAACCAATATGTCCAAAACTCATGTTTTGGTGCTTTTTGAACTTTTTCGTTCCGGCTAAAAACATCGCAACAACGTGAGCCAATATCGGCGTTAATTGACAAAAGTTCGTCGCGCGAATCACCGAGTGATTTTTCGACACGGACGCACCCAGTCCACACCAATATGTCCAAAACTCATGTTTTGGTGCTTTTTGAACGTTTTCGTTCCGGCTAAAAACATCGCACCAACGTGAGCCAATATCGGCGTTAATTGACAAAAGTTCGCCGCGAGAATCACGGAGTGATTTTTCGACACGGACGCACCCAATCCACACCAATATGTCCAAAACTCATGTTTTGATGCTTTTTGAACTTTTTCGTTCTGGCTAAAAACATTGCACCAACGTATGCCTATATAAGCCCGTATTGGCTTTAATTGACAGAAGTTCGTCGCGCGAGTCACGACGTGATTTTCGACACGGACGCACCCAATCCACACCAATATGTCCAAAACTCATGTTTTGGTGCTTTTTGAACTTTTTCGTTCCGGCTAAAAACATCGCAACAACGTGAGCCAATATCGGCGTTAATTGACAAAAGTTCGTCGCGCGAATCACCGAGTGATTTTTCGACACGGACGCACCCAGTCCACACCAATATGTCCAAAACTCATGTTTTGGTGCTTTTCGAACTTTTTCGTTCCAGCTAAAAACATCGCAACATCGTGAGCAAATATCGGCCTTAATTGACAAAAGTTCGCCACGCGAGTCACGGAGTGATTTTTCGACACGGACGAACCCAATCCACACCAATATGTCCAAAACTCATGTTTTGGTGCTTTTTTAACTTTTTCGTTCCGGCTAAAAACATCGCAAGAACGTGTGCCAATATCGGCATTAATTGAAAAAAGTTCGCCGCGCGAGTCACGAAGTGATTTTTCGACATGGATGCACCCAATCCACACCAATATGTCCAAAACTCATGTTTTGGTGCTTTTTAAACTTTTTCGTTCCGGCTAAAAACATTGCACCCACGTGTGCCTATATCGGCGTTAATTGACAAAAGTTCGTCGCGTGAATCACCGAGTGATTTTTCGACACGGACGCACCCAATCCACACCAATATGTCCAAAACTCATGTTTTGGTGCTTTTTGAACTTTCACGTTCCGGCTAAAAACATCGCACCCACGTGTGCCTATATAAGCCAATATTGGCATTAATTGATAAAAGTTCACCGCGTGAGTCACGAAGTGATTTTTCGAGACGGATGCACCCAATCCACACCAATATGTCCAAAACTCATGTTTTGGTGCTTTTTGAACGTTTTCGTTCCGGCTAAAAACATCGCACCAACGTGAGCCAATATCGGCGTTAATTGACAAAAGTTCGCCGCGCGAGTCACGGAGTGATTTTTCGACACGGACGCACCCAATCCACACCAATATGTCCAAAACTCATGTTTTGGTGCTTTTTGAACTTTTTCGTTCCAGCTAAAAACATTCCACCAACGTATGCCTATATAAGCCCGTATTGGCTTTAATTGACAGAAGCTCGTCGCGCGAGTCACGACGTGATTTTCGACACGGACGCACCCAATCCACACCAATATGTCCAAAACTCATGTTTTGGTGCTTTTCGAACTTTTTCGTTCCGGCTAAAAACATCACAACAACGTGAGCCAATATCGGCGTTAATTGACAAAAGTTCGCCGCGCGAGTCACGGAGTGATTTTTCGACACGGCCGAACCGAATCCACACCAATATGTCCAAAACTCATGTTTTGGTGCTTTTTGAACTTTTTCGTTCCGGCTAAAAACATTGCACCCACGTGTGCCTATATCGGCGTTAATTGACAAAAGTTCGCCGCGCGAGTCACGGAGTGATTTTTCGACACGGCCGAACCGAATCCACAGCAATATGTCCAAAACTCATGTTTTGGTGCTTTTTGAACTTTTTCGTTCCGGCTAAAAACATCGCAACAACGTGAGCCAATATCGGCGTTAATTGACAAAAGTTCGTCGCGCGAATCACCGAGTGATTTTTCGACACGGACGCACCCAGTCCACACCAATATGTCCAAAACTCATGTTTTGGTGCTTTTCGAACTTTTTCGTTCCAGCTAAAAACATCGCAACATCGTGAGCAAATATCGGCATTAATTGACAAAAGTTCGCCACGCGAGTCACGGAGTGATTTTTCGACACGGACGAACCCAATCCACACCAATATGTCCAAAACTCATGTTTTGGTGCTTTTTTAACTTTTTCGTTCCGGCTAAAAACATCGCAAGAACGTGTGCCAATATCGGCATTAATTGAAAAAAGTTCGCCGCGCGAGTCACGAAGTGATTTTTCGACACGGATGCACCCAATCCACACCAATATGTCCAAAACTCATGTTTTGGTGCTTTTTAAACTTTTTCGTTCCGGCTAAAAACATTGCACCCACGTGTGCCTATATCGGCGTTAATTGACAAAAGTTCGTCGCGTGAATCACCGAGTGATTTTTCGACACGGACGCACCCAATCCACACCAATATGTCCAAAACTCATGTTTTGGTGCTTTTTGAACTTTCACGTTCCGGCTAAAAACATCGCACCCACGTGTGCCTATATAAGCCAATATTGGCATTAATTGATAAAAGTTCACCGCGTGAGTCACGAAGTGATTTTTCGAGACGGATGCACCCAATCCACACCAATATGTCCAAAACTCATGTTTTGGTGCTTTTTAAACTTTTTCATTCCGCCTAAAAACATTGCACCCACGTGTGCCTATATACGCCAATATTGGTATTAATTCACAAAATTTCGCCGCGCGAGTCACGACGTGATTTTTCGACACGGACGCACCCAATCCACACCAATATGTCCAAAACTCATGTTTTGGTGCTTTTTGAACTTTCACGTTCCAGCTAAAAACATCGCACCCACGTGTGCCTATATAAGCCAATGTTGGCATTAATTGATAAAAGTTCACCGCGCGAGTCACGAAGTGATTTTTCGAGACGGATGCAGCCAATCCACACCAATATGTCCAAAACTCATGTTTTGGTGCTTTCTGAACTCTTTTGTTCCGGCTAAAAACATCGTAACAAAATGTGGAAATATGGCACTAATTGACAGAAGTTCGTCGCGCGAGTCACGGAGTGGTTTTTTGACACGGACGCATCCAATCCACACCAATATGTCCAAAACTCATGTTTTGGTGCTTTTTGAACTTTTTCGTTCCGGCTAAAAACATCGCAACAACGTGAGCCAATATCGGCGTTAATTGACAAAAGTTCGTCGCGCGAGTCACCGAGTGATTTTTCGACACGGACGCACCCAGTCCAAACCAATATGTCCAAAACTCATGTTTTGGTGCTTTTTGAACTTTTTCGTTCCGGCTAAAAACATCGCAACAACGTGAGCCAATATCGGCGTTAATTGACAAAAGTTCGTCGCGCGAGTCACCGAGTGATTTTTCAACACGGACGCACCCAGTCCACACCAATATGTCCAAAACTCATCTTTTGGTGCTTTTCGAACTTTTTCGTTCCAGTTAAAAACATCGCAACATCGTGAGCAAATATCGGCCTTAATTGACAAAAGTTCGCCACGCGAGTCACGGAGTGATTTTTCGACACGGACGAACCCAATCCACACCAATATGTCCAAAACTCATGTTTTGGGGCTTTTGGAACTTTTTCTTTCTAGCTAAAAGCATCGCACCAACGTATGCCTGTATAAGCCAGTATTGGCTTTAATTGACAGAAGTTCATCGCGCGAGTCACAATGTGATTTTTCGACACGGACGCACCCAATCCACACCAATATGTCCAAAACTCATGTTTTGGTGCTTTTTGAACTTTTCGTTCCGGCTAAAAACATCGCAAGAACGTGTGCCAATATCGGCATTAATTGAAAAAAGTTCGCCGCGCGAGTCACGAAGTGATTTTTCGACACGGATGCACCCAATCCACACCAATAAGTCCAAAACTCATGTTTTGGTGCTTTTTAAACTTTTTCGTTCCGGCTAAAAACATTGCACCCACGTGTGCCTATATCGGTGTTAATTGACAAAAGTTCGTCGCGTGAATCACCGAGTGATTTTTCGAAACGGACGCACCCAGTCCACACCAATATGTCCAAAACTCATCTTTTGGTGCTTTTCGAACTTTTTCATTCCAGCTAAAAACATCGCAACATCGTGAGCAAATATCGGCCTTAATTGACAAAAGTTCGCCACGCGATTCACGGAGTGATTTTTCGACACGGACGAACCCAATCCACACCAATATGTCCAAAACTCATGTTTTGGTGCTTTTTGAACTTTTTCGTTCCAGCTAAAAACATCGCAAGTACGTGTGCCAATATCGGCATTAATTGAAAAAAGTTCGCCGCGCGAGTCACGAAGTGATTTTTCGACACGGATGCACCCAATCCACACCAATATGTCCAAAACTCATGTTTTCGTGCTTTTTAAACTTTTTCGTTCCGCCTAAAAACATTGCACCCACGTGTGCCTATATACGCCAATATTGGTATTAATTCACAAAATTTCGCCGCGCGAGTCACGACGTGATTTTTCGACACGGACGCACCCAATCCACACCAATATGTCCAAAACTCATGTTTTGGTGCTTTTTGAACTTTCACGTTCCGGCTAAAAACATCGCACCCACGTGTGCCTATATAAGCCAATGTTGGCATTAATTGATAAAAGTTCACCGCGCGAGTCACGAAGTGATTTTTCGAGACGGATGCAGCCAATCCACACCAATATGTCCAAAACTCATGTTTTGGTGCTTTCTGAACTCTTTTGTTCCGGCTAAAAACATCGTAACAAAATGTGGAAATATGGCACTAATTGACAGAAGTTCGTCGCGCGAGTCACGGAGTGGTTTTTTGACACGGACGCATCCAATCCACACCAATATGTCCAAAACTCATGTTTTGGTGCTTTTTGAACTTTTTCGTTCCGGCTAAAAACATCGCAACAACGTGAGCCAATATCGGCGTTAATTGACAAAAGTTCGTCGCGCGAGTCACCGAGTGATTTTTCGACACGGACGCACCCAGTCCAAACCAATATGTCCAAAACTCATGTTTTGGTGCTTTTTGAACTTTTTCGTTCCGGCTAAAAACATCGCAACAACGTGAGCCAATATCGGCGTTAATTGACAAAAGTTCGTCGCGCGAATCACCGAGTGATTTTTCGACACGGACGCACCCAGTCCACACCAATATGTCCAAAACTCATGTTTTGGTGCTTTTTGAACGTTTTCGTTCCGGCTAAAAACATCGCACCAACGTGAGCCAATATCGGCGTTAATTGACAAAAGTTCGCCGCGAGAATCACGGAGTGATTTTTCGACACGGACGCACCCAATCCACACCAATATGTCCAAAACTCATGTTTTGATGCTTTTTGAACTTTTTCGTTCTGGCTAAAAACATTGCACCAACGTATGCCTATATAAGCCCGTATTGGCTTTAATTGACAGAAGTTCGTCGCGCGAGTCACGACGTGATTTTCGACACGGACGCACCCAATCCACACCAATATGTCCAAAACTCATGTTTTGGTGCTTTTTGAACTTTTTCGTTCCGGCTAAAAACATCGCAACAACGTGAGCCAATATCGGCGTTAATTGACAAAAGTTCGTCGCGCGAATCACCGAGTGATTTTTCGACACGGACGCACCCAGTCCACACCAATTTGTCCAAAACTCATGTTTTGGTGCTTTTCGAACTTTTTCGTTCCAGCTAAAAACATCGCAACATCGTGAGCAAATATCGGCCTTAATTGACAAAAGTTCGCCACGCGAGTCACGGAGTGATTTTTCGACACGGACGAACCCAATCCACACCAATATGTCCAAAACTCATGTTTTTGTGCTTTTTTAACTTTTTCGTTCCGGCTAAAAACATCGCAAGAACGTGTGCCAATATCGGCATTAATTGAAAAAAGTTCGCCGCGCGAGTCACGAAGTGATTTTTCGACATGGATGCACCCAATCCACACCAATATGTCCAAAACTCATGTTTTGGTGCTTTTTAAACTTTTTCGTTCCGGCTAAAAACATTGCACCCACGTGTGCCTATATCGGCGTTAATTGACAAAAGTTCGTCGCGTGAATCACCGAGTGATTTTTCGACACGGACGCACCCAATCCACACCAATATGTCCAAAACTCATGTTTTGGTGCTTTTTGAACTTTCACGTTCCGGCTAAAAACATCGCACCCACGTGTGCCTATATAAGCCAATATTGGCATTAATTGATAAAAGTTCACCGCGTGAGTCACGAAGTGATTTTTCGAGACGGATGCACCCAATCCACACCAATATGTCCAAAACTCATGTTTTGGTGCTTTTTGAACGTTTTCGTTCCGGCTAAAAACATCGCACCAACGTGAGCCAATATCGGCGTTAATTGACAAAAGTTCGCCGCGCGAGTCACGGAGTGATTTTTCGACACGGACGCACCCAATCCACACCAATATGTCCAAAACTCATGTTTTGGTGCTTTTTGAACTTTTTCGTTCTGGCTAAAAACATTCCACCAACGTATGCCTATATAAGCCCGTATTGGCTTTAATTGACAGAAGCTCGTCGCGCGAGTCACGACGTGATTTTCGACACGGACGCACCCAATCCACACCAATATGTCCAAAACTCATGTTTTGGTGCTTTTCGAACTTTTTCGTTCCGGCTAAAAACATCACAACAACGTGAGCCAATATCGGCGTTAATTGACAAAAGTTCGCCGCGCGAGTCACGGAGTGATTTTTCGACACGGCCGAACCGAATCCACACCAATATGTCCAAAACTCATGTTTTGGTGCTTTTTGAACTTTTTCGTTCCGGCTAAAAACATTGCACCCACGTGTGCCTATATCGGCGTTAATTGACAAAAGTTCGCCGCGCGAGTCACGGAGTGATTTTTCGACACGGCCGAACCGAATCCACAGCAATATGTCCAAAACTCATGTTTTGGTGCTTTTTGAACTTTTTCGTTCCGGCTAAAAACATCGCAACAACGTGAGCCAATATCGGCGTTAATTGACAAAAGTTCGTCGCGCGAATCACCGAGTGATTTTTCGACACGGACGCACCCAGTCCACACCAATATGTCCAAAACTCATGTTTTGGTGCTTTTCGAACTTTTTCGTTCCAGCTAAAAACATCGCAACATCGTGAGCAAATATCGGCATTAATTGACAAAAGTTCGCCACGCGAGTCACGGAGTGATTTTTCGACACGGACGAACCCAATCCACACCAATATGTCCAAAACTCATGTTTTGGTGCTTTTTTAACTTTTTCGTTCCGGCTAAAAACATCGCAAGAACGTGTGCCAATATCGGCATTAATTGAAAAAAGTTCGCCGCGCGAGTCACGAAGTGATTTTTCGACACGGATGCACCCAATCCACACCAATATGTCCAAAACTCATGTTTTGGTGCTTTTTAAACTTTTTCGTTCCGGCTAAAAACATTGCACCCACGTGTGCCTATATCGGCGTTAATTGACAAAAGTTCGTCGCGTGAATCACCGAGTGATTTTTCGACACGGACGCACCCAATCCACACCAATATGTCCAAAACTCATGTTTTGGTGCTTTTTGAACTTTCACGTTCCGGCTAAAAACATCGCACCCACGTGTGCCTATATAAGCCAATATTGGCATTAATTGATAAAAGTTCACCGCGTGAGTCACGAAGTGATTTTTCGAGACGGATGCACCCAATCCACACCAATATGTCCAAAACTCATGTTTTGGTGCTTTTTAAACTTTTTCATTCCGCCTAAAAACATTGCACCCACGTGTGCCTATATACGCCAATATTGGTATTAATTCACAAAATTTCGCCGCGCGAGTCACGACGTGATTTTTCGACACGGACGCACCCAATCCACACCAATATGTCCAAAACTCAAGTTTTGGTGCTTTTTGAACTTTTTCGTTCTGGCTAAAAACATTGCACCAACGTATGCCTATATAAGCCCGTATTGGCTTTAATTGACAGAAGTTCGTCGCGCGAGTCACGACGTGATTTTCGACACGGACGCACCCAATCCACACCAATATGTCCAAAACTCACGTTTTGGTGCTTTTCGAACTTTTTCGTTCCGGCTAAAAACATCGCAACAACGTGAGCCAATATCGGCGTTAATTGACAAAAGTTCGCCGCGCGAGTCACGGAGTGATTTTTCGACACGGCCGAACCGAATCCACACCAATATGTCCAAAACTCATGTTTTGGTGCTTTTTGAACTTTTTCGTTCCGGCTAAAAACATTGCACCCACGTGTGCCTATATCGGCGTTAATTGACAAAAGTTCGCCGCGCGAGTCACGGAGTGATTTTTCGACACGGCCGAACCGAATCCACAGCAATATGTCCAAAACTCATGTTTTGGTGCTTTTTGAACTTTTTCGTTCCGGCTAAAAACATCGCAACAACGTGAGCCAATATCGGCGTTAATTGACAAAAGTTCGTCGCGCGAATCACCGAGTGATTTTTCGACACGGACGCACCCAGTCCACACCAATATGTCCAAAACTCATGTTTTGGTGCTTTTCGAACTTTTTCGTTCCAGCTAAAAACATCGCAACATCGTGAGTAAATATCGGCCTTAATTGACAAAAGTTCGCCACGCGAGTCACGGAGTGATTTTTCGACACGGACGAACCCAATCCACACCAATATGTCCAAAACTCATGTTTTGGTGCTTTTCTAACTTTTTCGTTCCGGCTAAAAACATCGCAAGAACGTGTGCCAATATCGGCATTAATTGAAAAAAGTTCGCCGCGCGAGTCACGAAGTGATTTTTCGACACGGATGCACCCAATCCACACCAATATGTCCAAAACTCATGTTTTGGTGCTTTTTAAACTTTTTCGTTCCGGCTAAAAACATTGCACCCACGTGTGCCTATATCGGCGTTAATTGACAAAAGTTCGTCGCGTGAATCACCGAGTGATTTTTCGACACGGACGCACCCAATCCACACCAATATGTCCAAAACTCATGTTTTGGTGCTTTTTGAACTTTCACGTTCCGGCTAAAAACATCGCACCCACGTGTGCCTATATAAGCCAATATTGGCATTAATTGATAAAAGTTCACCGCGCGAGTCACGAAGTGATTTTTCGAGACGGATGCACCCAATCCACACCAATATGTCCAAAACTCATGTTTTGGTGCTTTCTGAACTTTTTTGTTCCGGCTAAAAACATCGTAACAAAATGTGCAAATATGGCACTAATTGACAGAAGTTCGTCGCGCGAGTCACGGAGTGGTTTTTTGACACGGACGCATCCAATCCACACCAATATGTCCAAAACTCATGTTTTGGTGCTTTTTGAACTTTTTCGTTCCGGCTAAAAACATCGCAACAACGTGAGCCAATATCGGCGTTAATTGACAAAAGTTCGTCGCGCGAGTCACCGAGTGATTTTTCGACACGGACGCACCCAGTCCACACCAATATGTCCAAAACTCATGTTTTGGTGCTTTTTGAACTTTTTCGTTCCGGGTTAAAACATCGGAACAACGTGAGCCAATATCGGCGTTAATTGACAAAAGTTCGCCGCGCGAATCACGGAATGATTTTTCATCACGGACGCACCCAATCCACACCAATATGTCCAAAACTCATGTTTTGGTGCTTTTTGAACGTTTTCGTTCCGGCTAAAAACATCGCACCAACGTGAGCCAATATCGGCGTTAATTGACAAAAGTTCGCCGCGAGAATCACGGAGTGATTTTTCGACACGGACGCACCCAATCCACACCAATATGTCCAAAACTCATGTTTTGGTGCTTTTTGAACTTTTTCGTTCTGGCTAAAAACATTGCACCAACGTATGCCTATATAAGCCCGTATTGGCTTTAATTGACAGAAGTTCGTCGCGCGAGTCACGACGTGATTTTCGACACGGACGCACCCAATCCACACCAATATGTCCAAAACTCATGTTTTGGTGCTTTTCGAACTTTTTCGTTCCGGCTAAAAACATCGCAACAACGTGAGCCAATATCGGCGTTAATTGACAAAAGTTCGCCGCGCGAGTCACGGAGTGATTTTTCGACACGGCCGAACCGAAACCACACCAATATGTCCAAAACTCATGTTTTGGTGCTTTTTGAACTTTTTCGTTCCGGCTAAAAACATTGCACCCACGTGTGCCTATATCGGCGTTAATTGACAAAAGTTCGCCGCGCGAGTCACGGAGTGATTTTTCGACACGGCCGAACCGAATCCACAGCAATATGTCCAAACCTCATGTTTTGGTGCTTTTTGAACTTTTTCGTTCCGGCTAAAAACATCGCAACAACGTGAGCCAATATCGGCGTTAATTGACAAAAGTTCGTCGCGCGAATCACCGAGTGATTTTTCGACACGGACGCACCCAGTCCACACCAATATGTCCAAAACTCATGTTTTGGTGCTTTTCGAACTTTTTCGTTCCAGCTAAAAACATCGCAACATCGTGAGCAAATATCGGCCTTAATTGACAAAAGTTCGCCACGCGAGTCACGGAGTGATTTTTCGACACGGACGAACCCAATCCAAACCAATATGTCCAAAACTCCTGTTTTGGTGCTTTTTTAACTTTTTCGTTCCGGCTAAAAACATCGCAAGAACGTGTGCCAATATCGGCATTAATTGAAAAAAGTTCGCCGCGCGAGTCACGAAGTGATTTTTCGACACGGACGCACCCAATCCACACCAATATGTCCAAAACTCATGTTTTGGTGCTTTTCGAACTTTTTCGTTCCGGCTAAAAACATCGCAACAACGTGAGCCAATATCGGCGTTAATTGACAAAAGTTCGCCGCGCGAGTCACGGAGTGATTTTTCGACACGGCCGAACCGAATCCACACCAATATGTCCAAAACTCATGTTTTGGTGCTTTTTGAACTTTTTCGTTCCGGCTAAAAACATTGCACCCACGTGTGCCTATATCGGCGTTAATTGACAAAAGTTCGCCGCGCGAGTCACGGAGTGATTTTTCGACACGGCCGAACCGAATCCACAGCAATATGTCCAAAACTAATGTTTTGGTGCTTTTTGAACTTTTTCGTTCCGGCTAAAAACATCGCAACAACGTGAGCCAATATCGGCGTTAATTGACAAAAGTTCGTCGCGCGAATCACCGAGTGATTTTTCGACACGGACGCACCCAGTCCACACCAATATGTCCAAAACTCATGTTTTGGTGCTTTTCGAACTTTTTCGTTCCAGCTAAAAACATCGCAACATCGTGAGCAAATATCGGCCTTAATTGACAAAAGTTCGCCACGCGAGTCACGGAGTGATTTTTCGACACGGACGAACCCAATCCACACCAATATGTCCAAAACTCATGTTTTGGTGCTTTTTTAACTTTTTCGTTCCGGCTAAAAACATCGCAAGAACGTGTGCCAATATCGGCATTAATTGAAAAAAGTTCGCCGCGCGAGTCACGAAGTGATTTTTCGACACGGATGCACCCAATCCACACCAATATGTCCAAAACTCATGTTTTGGTGCTTTTTAAACTTTTTCGTTCCGGCTAAAAACATTGCACCCACGTGTGCCTATATCGGCGTTAATTGACAAAAGTTCGTCGCGTGAATCACCGAGTGATTTTTCGACACGGACGCACCCAATCCACACCAATATGTCCAAAACTCATGTTTTGGTGCTTTTTCAACTTTCACGTTCCGGCTAAAAACATCGCACCCACGTGTGCCTATATAAGCCAATATTGGCATTAATTGATAAAAGTTCACCGCGTGAGTCACGAAGTGATTTTTCGAGACGGATGCACCCAATCCACACCAATATGTCCAAAACTCATGTTTTGGTGCTTTTTAAACTTTTTCATTCCGCCTAAAAACATTGCACCCACGTGTGCCTATATACGCCAATATTGGTATTAATTCACAAAATTTCGCCGCGCGAGTCACGACGTGATTTTTCGACACGGACGCACCCAATCCACACCAATATGTCCAAAACTCATGTTTTGGTGCTTTTTGAACTTTTTCGTTCTGGCTAAAAACATTGCACCAACGTATGCCTATATAAGCCCGTATTGGCTTTAATTGACAGAAGCTCGTCGCGCGAGTCACGACGTGATTTTCGACACGGACGCACCCAATCCACACCAATATGTCCAAAACTCATGTTTTGGTGCTTTTCGAACTTTTTCGTTCCGGCTAAAAACATCGCAACAACGTGAGCCAATATCGGCGTTAATTGACAAAAGTTCGCCGCGCGAGTCACGGAGTGATTTTTCGACACGGCCGAACCGAATCCACACCAATATGTCCAAAACTCATGTTTTGGTGCTTTTTGAACTTTTTCGTTCCGGCTAAAAACATCGCAACAACGTGAGCCAATATCGGCGTTAATTGACAAAAGTTCGTCGCGCGAATCACCGAGTGATTTTTCGACACGGACGCACCCAGTCCACACCAATATGTCCAAAACTCATGTTTTGGTGCTTTTCGAACTTTTTCGTTCCAGCTAAAAACATCGCAACATCGTGAGCAAATATCGGCCTTAATTGACAAAAGTTCGCCACGCGAGTCACGGAGTGATTTTTCGACACGGACGAACCCAATCCACACCAATATGTCCAAAACTCATGTTTTGGTGCTTTTTTAACTTTTTCGTTCCGGCTAAAAACATCGCAAGAACGTGTGCCAATATCGGCATTAATTGAAAAAAGTTCGCCGCGCGAGTCACGAAGTGATTTTTCGACACGGATGCACCCAATCCACACCAATATGTCCAAAACTCATGTTTTGGTGCTTTTTAAACTTTTTCGTTCCGGCTAAAAACATTGCACCCACGTGTGCCTATATCGGCGTTAATTGACAAAAGTTCGTCGCGTGAATCACCGAGTGATTTTTCGACACGGACGCACCCAATCCACACCAATATGTCCAAAACTCATGTTTTGGTGCTTTTTGAACTTTCACGTTCCGGCTAAAAACATCGCACCCACGTGTGCCTATATAAGCCAATATTGGCATTAATTGATAAAAGTTCACCGTGTGAGTCACGAAGTGATTTTTCGAGACGGATGCACCCAATCCACACCAATATGTCCAAAACTCATGTTTTGGTGCTTTTTAAACTTTTTCATTCCGCCTAAAAACATTGCACCCACGTGTGCCTATATACGCTAATATTGGTATTAATTCACAAAATTTCGCCGCGCGAGTCACGACGTGATTTTTCGACACGGACGCACCCAATCCACACCAATATGTCCAAAACTCATGTTTTGGTGCTTTTTGAACTTTCACGTTCCGGCTAAAAACATCGCACCCACGTGTGCCTATATAAGCCAATATTGGCATTAATTGATAAAAGTTCACCGCGCGAGTCACGAAGTGATTTTTCGAGACGGATGCACCCAATCCACACCAATATGTCCAAAACTCATGTTTTGGTGCTTTCTGAACTTTTTTGTTCCGGCTAAAAACATCGTAACAAAATGTGCAAATATGGCACTAATTGACAGAAGTTCGTCGCGCGAGTCACGGAGTGGTTTTTTGACACGGACGCATCCAATCCACACCAATATGTCCAAAACTCATGTTTTGGTGCTTTTTGAACTTTTTCGTTCCGGCTAAAAACATCGCAACAACGTGAGCCAATATCGGCGTTAATTGACAAAAGTTCGTCGCGCGAGTCACGAAGTGATTTTTCGAGACGGATGCACCCAATCCACACCAAGATGTCCAAAACTCATGTTTTGGTGCTTTTTGAACTTTTTCGTTCCGGGTTAAAACATCGGAACAACGTGAGCCAATATCGGCGTTAATTGACAAAAGTTCGCCGCGCGAATCACGGAATGATTTTTCATCACGGACGCACCCAATCCACACCAATATGTCCAAAACTCATGTTTTGGTGCTTTTTGAACGTTTTCGTTCCGGCTAAAAACATCGCACCAACGTGAGCCAATATCGGCGTTAATTGACAAAAGTTCGCCGCGAGAATCACGGAGTGATTTTTTGACACGGACGCACCCAATCCACACCAATATGTCCAAAACTCATGTTTTGGTGCTTTTTGAACTTTTTCGTTCTGGCTAAAAACATTGCACCAACGTATGCCTATATAAGCCCGTATTGGCTTTAATTGACAGAAGTTCGTCGCGCGAGTCACGACGTGATTTTCGACACGGACGCATCCAATCCACACCAATATGTCCAAAACTCATGTTTTGGTGCTTTTCGAACTTTTTCGTTCCGGCTAAAAACATCGCAACAACGTGAGCCAATATCGGCGTTAATTGACAAAAGTTCACCGCGCGAGTCACGGAGTGATTTTTCGACACGGCCGAACCGAATCCACACCAATATGTCCAAAACTCATGTTTTGGTGCTTTTTTAACTTTTTCGTTCCGGCTAAAAACATCGCAACAACGTGAGCCAATATCGGCGTTAATTGACAAAAGTTTGTCGCGCGAATCACCAAGTGATTTTTCGACACGGACGCACCCAGTCCACACCAATATGTCCAAAACTCATGTTTTGGTGCTTTTTGAACTTTCACGTTCCGGCTAAAAACATCGCACCCACGTGTGCCTATATAAGCCAATATTGGCATTAATTGATAAAAGTTCACCGCGCGAGTCACGAAGTGATTTTTGAGACGGATGCACCCAATCCACACCAATATGTCCAAAACTCATGTTTTGGTGCTTTCTGAACTTTTTTGTTCCGGCTAAAAACATCGTAACAAAATGTGCAAATATGGCACTAATTGACAGAAGTTCGTCGCGCGAGTCACGGAGTGATTTTTTGACACGGACGCATCCAATCCACACCAATATGTCCAAAACTCATGTTTTGGTGCTTTTTGAACTTTTTCGTTCCGGCTAAAAACATCGCAACAACGTGAGCCAATATCGGCGTTAATTGACAAAAGTTCGTCGCGCGAGGCACCGAGTGATTTTTCGACACGGACGCACCCAGTCCACACCAATATGTCCAAAACTCATGTTTTGGTGCTTTTTGAACTTTTTCGTTCCGGGTTAAAACATCGGAACAACGTGAGCCAATATCGGCGTTAATTGACAAAAGTTCGCCGCGCGAGTCACGGAGTGATTTTTCGACACGGCCGAACCGAATCCACAGCAATATGTCCAAAACTCATGTTTTGGTGCTTTTTGAACTTTTTCGTTCCGGCTAAAAACATCGCAACAACGTGAGCCAATATCGGCGTTAATTGACAAAAGTTCGTCGCGCGAATCACCGAGTGATTTTTCGACACGGACGCACCCAGTCCACACCAATATGTCCAAAACTCATGTTTTGGTGCTTTTTTAACTTTTTCGTTCCGGCTAAAAACATCGCAAGAACGTGTGCCAATATCGGCATTAATTGAAAAAAGTTCGCCACGCGAGTCACGAAGTGATTTTTCGACACGGATGCACCCAATCCACACCAATATGTCCAAAACTCATGTTTTGGTGCTTTTTAAACTTTTTCGTTCCGGCTGAAAACATTGCACCCACGTGTGCCTATATCGGCGTTAATTGACAAAAGTTCGTCGCGTGAATCACCGAGTGATTTTTCGACACGGACGCACCCAATCCACACCAATATGTCCAAAACTCATGTTTTGGTGCTTTTTGAACTTTCACGTTCCGGCTAAAAACATCGCACCCACGTGTGCCTATATAAACCAATATTGGCATTAATTGATAAAAGTTCACCGCGTGAGTCACGAAGTGATTTTTCGAGACGGATGCACCCAATCCACACCAATATGTCCAAAACTCATGTTTTGGTGCTTTTTAAACTTTTTCATTCCGCCTAAAAACATTGCACCCACGTGTGCCTATATACGCCAATATTGGTATTAATTCACAAAATTTCGCCGCGCGAGTCACGATGTGATTTTTCGACACGGACGCACCCAATCCACACCAATATGTCCAAAACTCATGTTTTGGTGCTTTTTGAACTTTTTCGTTCCGGCTAAAAACATCGCAAGAACGTGTGCCAATATCGGCATTAATTGAAAAAAGTTCGCCGCGCGAGTCACGAAGTGATTTTTCGACACGGATGCACCCAATCCACACCAATATGTCCAAAACTCATGTTTTGGTGCTTTTTAAACTTTTTCGTTCCGGCTAAAAACATTGCACCCACGTGTGCCTATATCGGCGTTAATTGACAAAAGTTCGTCGCGTGAATCACCGAGTGATTTTTCGACACGGACGCACCCAATCCACACCAATATGTCCAAAACTCATGTTTTGGTGCTTTTTGAACTTTCACGTTCCGGCTAAAAACATCGCACCCACGTGTGCCTATATAAGCCAATATTGGCATTAATTGATAAAAGTTCACCGCGTGAGTCACGACGTGATTTTTCGAGACGGATGCACCCAATCCACACCAATATGTCCAAAACTCATGTTTTGGTGCTTTTTAAACTTTTTCATTCCGCCTAAAAACATTGCACCCACGTGTGCCTATATACGCCAATATTGGTATTAATTCACAAAATTTCGCCGCGCGAGTCACGACGTGATTTTTCGACACGGACGCACCCAATCCACACCAATATGTCCAAAACTCATGTTTTGGTGCTTTTTAAACTTTTTCGTTCTGGCTAAAAACATTGCACCAACGTATGCCTATATAAGCCCGTATTGGCTTTAATTGACAGAAGCTCGTCGCGCGAGTCACGACGTGATTTTCGACACGGACGCACCCAATCCACACCAATATGTCCAAAACTCATGTTTTGGTGCTTTTCGAACTTTTTCGTTCCGGCTAAAAACATCGCAACAACGTGAGCCAATATCGGCGTTAACTGACAAAAGTTCGCCGCGCGAGTCATGGAGTGATTTTTCGACACGGCCGAACCGAATCCACACCAATATGTCCAAAACTCATGTTTTGGTGCTTTTTGAACTTTTTCGTTCCGGCTAAAAACATTGCACCCACGTGTGCCTATATCGGCGTTAATTGACAAAAGTTCGCCGCGCGAGTCACGGAGTGATTTTTCGACACGGCCGAACCGAATCCACAGCAATATGTCCAAAACTAATGTTTTGGTGCTTTTTGAACTTTTTCGTTCCGGCTAAAAACATCGCAACAACGTGAGCAAATATCGGCCTTAATTGACAAAAGTTCACCACGCGAGTCACGGAGTGATTTTTTCGACACGGACGCACCCAGTCCACACCAATATGTCCAAAACTCATGTTTTGGTGCTTTTCGAACTTTTTCGTTCCAGCTAAAAACATCGCAACATCGTGAGCAAATATCGGCCTTAATTGACAAAAGTTCACCACGCGAGTCACGGAGTGATTTTTCGACACGGACGAACCCAATCCACACCAATATGTCCAAAACTCATGTTTTGGTGCTTTTTTAACTTTTTCGTTCCGGCTAAAAACATCGCAAGAACGTGTGCCAATATCGGCATTAATTGAAAAAAGTTCGCCGCGCGAGTCACGAAGTGATTTTCGACACGGATGCACCCAATCCACACCAATATGTCCAAAACTCATGTTTGGTGCTTTTTAAACTTTTTCGTTCCGGCTAAAAACATTGCACCCACGTGTGCCTATATCGGCGTTAATTGACAAAAGTTCGTCGCGTGAATCACCGAGTGATTTTTCGACACGGACGCACCCAATCCACACCAATATGTCCAAAACTCATGTTTTGGTGCTTTTTGAACTTTCACGTTCCGGCTAAAAACATCGCACCCACGTGTGCCTATATAAGCCAATATTGGCATTAATTGATAAAAGTTCACACGCGTGAGTCACGAAGTGATTTTTCGAGACGGATGCACCCAATCCACACCAATATGTCCAAAACTCATGTTTGGTGCTTTTTAAACTTTTCATTCCGCCTAAAAACATTGCACCCACGTGTGCCTATATACGCCAATATTGGTATTAATTCACAAAATTTCGCCGCGCGAGTCACGACGTGATTTTTCGACACGGACGCACCCAATCCACACCAATATGTCCAAAACTCATGTTTTGGTGCTTTTGAACTTTCACGTTCCGGCTAAAAACATCGCACCCACGTGTGCCTATATAAGCCAATATTGGCATTAATTGATAAAAGTTCACCGCGCGAGTCACGAAGTGATTTTTCGAGACGGATGCACCCAATCCACACCAATATGTCCAAAACTCAGTTTTGGTGCTTTCTGAACTTTTTTGTTCCGGCTAAAAACATCGTAACAAATGTGCAAATATGGCACTAATTGACAGAAGTTCGTCGCGCGAGTCACGGAGTGGTTTTTTGACACGACGCAATCCACACCAATATGTC
>AVCL02000037.1:0-42019 GCA_000573905.2 Oryza punctata | reverse complement strand
CTGGTCGGTGGGGCCAAGCACCCATTAATGCCGAAACCTGCTTTTCCAACCCCTAGTCAAAACGCTTTGACTTTGAAGGAGTCTGGTGTAGGAGGACCTAGTGTTCACACTACAAGGAGAGGGACTGAATCTGGGGAAAAGGACAAAGGGAAACAACATGTAGAAACTGCAGACAAAGTGGACACAACAGGAATGCAGTTGCACAGTTCTACAGTTAAAAAGAAGCTGATTTTTGGTGTACCACAGGAACATGCCAACCAGAACCTGGAGAATGTGGTACTGATAGAATGGTGCGACAGACTGAACCGAATAGATTCGCCACAACTGTTCATCACATTGCTCCAACCCCAGATATACAACGAAAACAAGGCACACTCTACCAGTTATAGCAAAGGATTGCAGGGAAAAACAAATTCTAGAGCTATTGCCATAATGGAACACGCTAAGTTCACTGAGCAAAATAAGTTGCATTTAAGCAAGAAGAGACATCTAGATGAATCAACCAAGGAACCCATAAGCGCCATTGCTCTACTACCACCTCAGCTGCTTCTTCCTTTTCATCCATAGGTGCCAATGAGTTCAGAGCAATCACCTCAAGAAAAAAACCTTCAGCTAGTGATCCTTCAGTCACCAATAGAAATGCAGAAAGGAAGAGTGGATCAAGAACTTCAAGATGGGATCAAGGGGAAGAGGAAGTCATGGAGTGGAGTGGCAAACTCCATTCCTGGGGGGTCTACTACTCTTGTTCTTCCTAATGCCGATCAAGGAAATCCCACAAGATCCATTGAAAGTGCTTTTGGTGATCATAGCAGGTAGTGTCCTTGGAGTGATTTGGAGAAGATGTATAATGCCATTATTGTGACAATGCTAGATCTGATCAAAGGAATAACTCAAAAATTGGTGGGACTAGTTCCAGGGCAGATTTGGTTACAGGTATGGGTGATAAAGCCACTAAGTTTGGATTCTCATCTTCCCTAAACCCTAAACCCTTCGGTGGGGGGAGAGATTGTATGCTTTGGTGATCATACTGATAGCAAGAATCATGTGAGATGGTGTTCTAAGAAGGGTGATCCAAATGATACCAACTTTGGAGACAATAGAGATGGAGGTGGGGCTTATGCTGAAGGGGCAATGGCGCCAGCCCATAAGGTGCTAGCCCACAAGGCGCCACGGGCGCCATGAGTTTCATGAGCTAGAACTACCGAGGTATAGGAGGTCACTTGGCAGTAGAAAAACGCAACACCTCCAGCGCCTGATCCACTCTACCTAAGTTAAGGTAATTTTTGTTTCTGAAACAAAAAGCTCTAAAGTTTCTTGCCTCTGATCTGGTAATCATTTTCGTGTAGACAATAGTTTTGTGGTGCCTGCTGAGCAAGCTTCTGGTGGCCTGTAGCTGTTGTGGGATGAAGATGTGGAACTAACTATAGTTCAGTCTAGTACTAACTATATCTTAGCTATTGGTGTCTATAAGAATGCTGGTGTTATGTTTAGGGTCTGTTTGGTAGAGCTCCAACTCTGAAATTTAACTCCAGGAGTTGGGTCTGGAGTGGAGTTGTGGAGCTGCCTAAACCCAGCTCCACTCCCAGTTTAGGTGGAGCTGAAACTGTTTGGCTGAGCTCCAGCTCCAGGAGAGGTGGAGCTGGAGCTGGAGCTATGCTAAATAGGCCCTAAATCTCCTTTGTATATATGGTGACCCTAGTCACAGAACCACTAGTACTATCTGGAATGAGGTCTCTACTTTTGTCGTTCAAAGTTTGCATAGACCTACCTTTTGTATGGGTGACCTTAACGAAATTATGAATGACAATGAAAAGTATGGTGTTGCCCCCCCTAATCAAGCTCGTATAAATATCTTTAAACATCATGTGAGCAATGGCCCAGCCTATACTTGGTCCATAAAAAACAGGGTTAAAATCTGATGCTTCAAAGACTGGACATGTGCCTTGCTAATGTGGATTGGTGTATAAGTTTCCCTAATACAACTGTCTATCATCTTCTTATGCTTTACATGATCATGCCCCCATTATTGCCATCTTAAATCCAAAAAACAGAAAACCAAAAAGATCCTTCAAATTTGAAAATTGGTGGTTGCTGGAGGCAGACTTTAATCAAGAGGCCCAAACAGCTTGGATGAAAACAACCAAGTATCACTTTCAGTGGAGAACAACCTTGTTAGCAAGATCTTTAACCTCCTGGAGTAAGAAGAAGAATTCCCTTCAGCAGACCTTAGATCAAATAGAGCAAGATCTGTTAAGAATTCAAGATTCCCCTGACAGAGATCAGTTGTAATTAGAAGAGAAAAGGTTAGAGCAGCAACATGACAATACCTTGCAGAAACTTACAGACTATCACAGACAAAGAAGCAAAAAAGCATTGGGTACATAAAGGAGATAGAAACACTTCCTTTTTTCAGAAGGCTGCCCAAAAAAGGAGAAGAAAGAACATGATTTCAAACATCATTCAAAATAATACTATCACAAATGACCCTGATGAGATTACGACTGCCTTGTTACTTCCAGAGTAGCAAGGATCATGACGCTTCCTCCTCTCAGCTCCTAAGTGACTCAAATGAGATCTACTGTTCTCCCGTTCCACCAAATCAAGATGAAATATTTCAAATCCAAAAGCAAATGAAAAGAGATGCCTCTCTTGGACCTGGTGGCCTCAATGTGGCTTTCTACGAAGCAACATGGCAATGGATAAAAGAGAATGTCACCCAAGTAGTAAAACAGTTTTATGAAACAGGTAAGTTTCAAGTAGGTATGAACTCAACTAATATTGTTCTTATTCCAAAGAGCTTAAACCCTAGTAGCCCTGCTGATTATAGACCTATAAGTCTATGCAATGTATCGTATAAAATCATTGCTAAATCTTTGGCTAATTATATTCAAAGATAAGTTGCCTGACCTGATTTTAGATACTCAGCAAGCTTTTGTTAAGGGGAGACGCATTTCAAACATCATCATTATTGCTCAAGAAATAGCCCACTCCTTTAATCTCGTTTCTTATGATCAAGAGGCTTTTCCTCTTCAAAATTGACCTTTCGAAAGCTTTTGACAAAATTGAATGGAGTTTCATAGCAGGTGCTCTTCGACGAAAAGGGTTTCATGGTAATTTCATTCGTCTTGTCCTCTCATGTATTAACTCTGCTAACTTTTATGTGATTATAAATGGTTAATGTTATGGTTACTTTTCGGCACAAAGAGGTATACGATAAGGTTGTTCTTTATATCCTTATCTTTTGTCCTTGCTATAAATGATTTATCTAACCAACTTGCAGAGGCTATTCAGAGCTAGAATATTTAGGTATAAAACTTACCCAGAATGGCCCTGCTATTCACTCTCTTATGTATGCAGATGACCTCATCATTACAGGACATGCACATGTTGAAGAGGCTCAAAAGATTTTGGACATAATTAAAGACTTCTGTGACAAATCTGGTCAAACTCCAAACTGGAACAAATCCTCAATTCTTTTCAGCCCAAGAACTCCTCAGAAAGCAAGACAAGATATCCTTAAGATCTTTCCTGTCTCTCTCATTGCTTATGAGACTAAGCATTTAGGACATCCTCTTTTGCTTGGCTCAAAAAATAGAAAAGTTGCTTATTACTTCAATGTTGATAAATTTAAAAGCAAGCTTACTATTTATAAAGCTAATAGTCTTTCTCATGCAGGTAGATTAGCTCTGATTAAATCTGTCTTTGCTTCCATTCCCATATATTATATGTCCACCCTTTTATTCTCGAAAAAATTGATTGCCTAAGCTTACGGCCCATTATTAGAAAGTTTTGGTGGACAGGGATACAAGCTGATGGAGGACGAAAAGGAATGGCCCTAAAATCTTGGGAAGACATTTGTAAATCAATTGCTGACGGAGGGCTAGGCACTAGGGATGTAATGGTTGTTAATAAAAGTATTCTTCTTCAGACTCCTGGAGGCTGGTGACTAACCCTAATGATTTTTTTCTCCTGTGTTTTAAAAGCCAAATACTTCCCATACACTTCGTTCTGGAGGGCAGGGAAGAACATGCCAAAATCTATTTTTTGGTCTTCTATTTTGCATGTTAGAGACACCCTTGAAGTACCCGCTGAATGACAACTCTCACAAGGTAATGTTTCTATCTGGAATCAACCTTTGGTGCTCTATTTGGAAAAAATATTCACAATCACTTGAAGTTAATAATCTTCCTAGACAAATGCCTACTCTTGTTTCGGAGCTTCGGGATGATAATAAAAACTGGGATAAACAGAAGATAACTCAAATTTTCGACAATATAGCTATCCAATCCATTCTGCAGGTTCAGGTTGTTCAAGGAAATGAGGAGGACAGGCTTTGCTGGAAACATAGCTCTTCAGGTGTTTGCAACAAAAAGTGTTTACAAAAATATTTATAATGATTCCTTTCCAGCTCAACCTCAGGTAAATACCCTTGTTAAAAATCTTTTGAAACTCATTTGGAAGAGCAACATCATTCCCCTAGAGTCAAGACTTTTGGTTGGTGTCTTCTAAGAAAAGCTCTTCCCACCTCGGCAAGGATCAATCATAGAATTAAAGATATAAGCCCTAATTGTCTTCACTGTGGGCAGAAGGAAGATGAAATCCACTTGTTTTTTTCAATGTAACTTTGCTCGTCTTTGTTGGTTTATTTCCACCTTTAACATCAAAGTGGATTGTCTTTCTCCTGACCTCAATCAGGATATCATTGCCTATCTCTTGGCCAATGGATCAAATATTCATAATCTACTAGTAATGCTTTGGCAGATTTGAAAGGCATGAAGTGACGAGAACTTCAAAACCAAGAAATGGGAGCCACAACAAGTTTGTAATGTAGCAGAATCCATGGTGAAAACCTATGAAAACATTCATCTTCTAGACATGCAGACTGAAGAAATTATTCAGCAAGCTGGAGATATGGCTCAACCTAAAAGATGAACCATAGTTCAAATTTCTGCAGGAACAAGATGCTATGTGGATGCTTCTTGGAAAGATGGTAATACAGGAATAGGAGTCTTCATTCACACTCCACAAGATCACAATGCAATTGTGATAAAGGCAACCTGCTCAGGATTAGGAACCCCTCTTTTAGCAGAAATGGAAGCTTTAGTTTTTGCCATGCAGGTCTATCATCAAATGCAAGTAAAGCACCCAATCTTTCTTTCAGATAACATTATGGTGGTGCAGGCAATCTAAAAGGAGGATTACATGGCTGATCCAGGACATTGGTCCTTGAGACCTGCTTTGTCTAGAATTCATGTTTTGTTGCAGTACAAGGATTTCAAGATTCAATAGTTGCCAAGAGAAATGAACAAGGTGGCTAACAGCTTGGCTACTGCATCTAGAAGGTTTCCAAGCCAATCACAAATGGCTTTTGATTGCTCCAATATCTCTCACATCTGTAAAAATTTGGGATGCCCAGTTAAAAAGGATCTCCTCACTCCTAAGGGAGATGTATCTATTGCTCATGCTCTCTGTTTCTAAACACTTATGTTATATAAATAATATGCATGAGTCCTAAAAAAAAGAGGGCTCGTCACGCTACGCCTGCTTCCCCTGACCTCGGCCAGCTGGGGCAGAGGTCACCATGGCTAGCGGCAGCACGTGAGCGTGCGGAGAGCGCGAGCAGCTTCGTGGCAGTATTTGCGGTGTGGCGAGCATTGATCGTGGCACCCCAGAGGCAGCCGCAGGTGTGCTCGTTGTCGGCACGTCCTGGATGCGGAAGTACTCGACCTTATAGATGGGCATAAGGCCCGAGGCCCGAAGGCCCGACCCAGAGCGCGACCATTTGGCCCGGCCCAAGCAACACGGTCCAACTAGTGTCGGGCCCGTGCCAACACAGCCTGATAGTTTGGCCGTGCCTGGGCCGATGCCTTGGCACGTGGGCCGGCCTGGCACGGCACGATCCAATGAGCAGCGAAGAAAATAGTTTAGGGACCCTAAATAGACTTAGTTCAGCCATGTAAGGTATGGCCCAACGAGAATAGGGATGTAAAATAGACTTATTCCAACCACATAACACACGGCCCAAAAAGATAAGGGAAGAAAAATAGACTTATTCCATGTAGAAGCACGATGGACTGTCGTGCCTTCGGACCGGCCCGACACGACCCGATTCCTATTGGGCCGTGCATAGGCCATTGCTGCAGCCCGTGGGCTAGCACGGCCCGGCCCGGTGCGTAGATCGGGCCATGCCGGCCTGACTGATCTCAGCCCAAGCCCGGTCGTACCCGTACCGTGCGGGCCAGGCCACCCGTTTGGCCATCTATACTCCAGCTCGTCGAGCACGTCATCGGCGTCGTAGATCAGCTGCCGCAACTTGTGGAGAAGCTCCCTGAGCGGGGTTGCGGACCTCCTGAACCATGTTTCTGCATATGTGTTCTTGATGTGAAATCAAACTGAACATCCAATGATGTATATATGTTACTACATTACTAACCTGAAATGCAATGCTGATTACTAACTCTAAGCCCATCAAATTATCGATGTGTGCAGCCTCCGCCGGCCGCTGCGCCGCTCCTCTCACGCCGACGGAGCTCGATGTCAAGCTTTGGATGCTACCATTGTGGAGGGTGTAGTTGAGGAGGTGCTGCTCATCGAAGGTCACCGTCGTGTTGCCGCCGGGGCTGTTGGTGTAGGCCGGCTAGTAGTAGTTGTCCGAGCTGTTGCCAGCGAGCATGTTTTGGAGAATATGGGTACCGGGTACCCACACGACCTCCATATTCAACTAGATATAGGAGGTAGACCGGATCCATGTAATTATATAATAGAGTAGGACTTGGTTACCATGCTGCTTTATATCTTAAGGCATAGTATATAACTTCGACAGGGTACTACCATGTAATAGATTAGGAACTGATGTCGTGTCCGGTTAGGTTTTTCCTTTGTAACCCTGCCCCCCAACCTATATAAGGCGAGCAGGGAGCTCCCTCAAGGGCAACACAGATGAGCACTATTAGATCGTCAGATCATTATGCACCCGACGGATACAATCCCCAAACAAGTGTAGGGTATTATCTCTCATCGAGAGGACTTGATATATCTAAATCATTGTCTTCCGCATCCATCCACTTTAGATCTTGTGCGCTATACCTTTTATCATTCTGGATGCCCATCCATCCATAGAAGTCGACGTAGAGGACGACGTTGTCATCAGTCTGGATGCCCATGCTAAGCGGCCGGTGAGCTTGGGGTAGAGCTTCCCCTACGATCGGCCACTATCCATGGCCAGCGACTGTCGCGGTAGGAGCATGTTCGTCGGGTACCAGAAGTTGTCCCATAGCACGTTGTCGGTGTCACTGAGGAACGGGCCGGAGGCTGTCGGAGTCGTGGAGCACGAGGATGGAGCTGCATGTCAGTCAGGCTATCGGCGCCCGCCACAACACGCGACCAGTAGCGTCGGCAAACGCGAGCTGACTGTCCGCCTTGACACTAAGCACGTACTGCGCCATGTTGATGACCGTGTCACTGGACATCGACTGCTGCGCGAACCACACCACGGACTGCATCGCCGGCTACGACGCATTGCTGCCGGCGCCGAAGGGGAACGACGTGGCGAGGATGTTACCTGCATTGTTGTCGGAGAAGCCGAAGCCGAAGTCACCGGACGGGCTAGTGATGTAGCTGAAGTCCGTGGCCCCACTGTTCGCTGCTTGAGAAGAGGAAGGCCGAGTACCGCCCCTGGCCCTGCTGTCCGCCGTGCTAGAGAAGAGGAAGATCGGTGCCACCCCCTAGCCCCGAATGCCCCTTTTCTGTGCATCCGAATGCTCCTCAGGTTTAACTGGCTTTGGCGGACCCTGCCCCCTGAAAAGACTTGAAAATCATCTGCGACTCATACTCTGACATTTTCTCCTTGTTGTACGTGGAAACCAATACTGGTATGAGCTTGCGGGCTTCGCAAGTACTTGGCTGCTCCTTCGATGTATCCTTCTAGGGAGGTTGCACAGGAGCAGATTGTGGAGTAGGAGGCGACTAATGAGCAGGAGACGGCTACTGAGGTAGGGGAGTTGGGGAATCCGGTGTGGCTTGTTGTGGAGGTGGAGAAGGAACTCTAAGTGGGATCGGGGATCTTGGTGGGAGTGGAGATCCGGGTGGGGTTGGGGAATTCGGTTGGGACAGTGGTGCAGGAGGGGCAGCCGTATGTGGCACCGATGGAGCTTGGGTCGTCGACGTATACTGTCCCGTGAGGATGATGTCTCCACGATGCTAGAGGATGAACTGGTTCACCGCATCTCCGAGAAGTTCTATCCCCTCTGGTGTTGGGATGTCAAGCTCCAACGACATCTGATCGACATTAACCCTTGCCACCTGCACCCTTGCGTAGTCTTCCGGAATTGGGTTGTTATGGAACTGTCTCCCTGGTATCGCGAATCCGGACGCAACTTCCTTTGTTTTCCCTGCTCTCCCTATTGGAACGACCAGGCTGCAAGGTGTCGAACCGGTAATAAGATCTACAGGGTGGGTTGTTGTTTCTACTGACCCGACACTGCTTGGGATCTGCACCATCTGCTCGGCTTGGGGAACTAGGTTTGGGAAGGCTTGGGGATTTTGTGCAACAAGACTGCATAACTATTGGGTGACTTGTTGGGTTACTTGGTCTGTGATTTCCTGACGCAACTTCGACTTATAGGCGTCCCGCTTCTTGTAACTTTCGGTTTCCTGTGGAAACCCTACCTTCCAACTCATCCTCGAAGATTGTCCTCTCACCCTACCGGAGTGTTTGACAGTCCGCAAAGCAGCTGTGAGCTCGTCATGCTCCCGTCGGGGAACGAACTCCCCTGTCTTCTCCTTCTCGACGATGTGTTGGAGAGACGTGGTCACGTTCTTGATGTCAGGACACTCGAACAATATCTCACCCTCATATGTCACTTGCCTCAAAGTTCTTGCCCAAACCCAATTTCTAGTTCGCTCATTTAGGGGCTGCACCATCAACGGTTTGTCTTGAGCCACAAACTTTTCCTCCGTAGCTCGCCATTGCTCCACGTGACCGTCGTATCCACTTGACCCCAATCTGTGTGGATATATGTTCTTCTTTGCCAGGTCCGACATCTTCTTCCTCCTTGCTAGAGCTTCAGGCGTTGTCATCCTGGCCACAAACTTGTCCCACTCGTCTTGTGTTATGTTGCCCCATTTCTGAAATGGAGGCTTGTTCTTCTGAACAAATTGGGTGTTCATGTCCGACTTCCACTATCGCCAGCGCTGGGCCATTGTACTGAGCGCAAATTTCCTACCAAGTACCTCTGCTCCAGGGGGATAAACGAGGTACTCCTGTAGACCATCCCACATTAAATTCTTGATGTGTATGCTAACGTCTTTCCACTCCACGTTGAGCGGCCCATGAAGTCTTGCTAGCGTGCTGCATGCGGTGCTAAACTTCATCATGACATGTCTTGGCTCGACGGGTTTGCAATCATCATTGATACCAGCAATATAGTAAGTCTCCTTCGGCAGTAGGTTATAAAAAAATATAGTAAGTCTCCTTCGGCAGTAGGTTCGTGCTCCTCTCACCACGTCTTTTCTTCCTGTTGCAACGCACGAGCACTTTTTCTAGTATGTTCCAATATCTGCAATTAGAACAAGATGCATCAAACACCCATCGAAGAACCAATGTCAGACAAGTGTTCTTTTAAGGGACTACCTATATTTATGCCGCTATATTTTTTATGAAAAAATAATCAGCATGTATTTACATTGTAAGTCCCTAAATTACATATGTAATTTTAGTGTATTGATATGTAAGTCCCGGAATTACATATATAAGTTTTTAAATTTATATATAATTTTAGTGTATTTACAATGTGTATATAGAAGAATTACTAATGCTGACTGTTTTTTCATATGTGCAGCCACCAGCCAGGACAGCAAAGGGTAATGGTGCATGTAGTGCATAGTTTTAACAGGTTAGTATGTGGGTTGGAGGGTTAACAATCTAACGATCTTAGGCTCTTAGCGCTAATCCTATGGTCCACAAATCAACTGAGATCCATTCCAAAATCTGACGACATAAATATTGCAAAGCCGTTTTTTTAAATAGGACTAGGTTTGTATTTGTTTGGATATAGGGCAAAGGGGCATGCAAAGGAAGGTAATGAGTCAGCATACGGGCTTCGGGGTCCATGAGTTCTTTGGCTGCAGCATGCGCGCGCTCCACGTTACGTACTCGGCGCCGCCTGCATTTGATCGTACAAAGATCTTAGGAAAAAATCGTATGTAGCATTTTCCTTAATCAATAACAAAATTTTCTCATTTAATTGTTTTCAATCAATTATTTCATCTGAATCGATCGCAACCATTCCTCACCTTAATTTTAATCTCACGAAAATCTTCTTGTAGCAGTACTCTTGGACGTAGAGAGTAGAAACTAGCAATAAAGATAAATTGGATTGGTGGGTTTTTAAAGGTAATCGATCTAGACAGAAAAACTGAAAAAATAACGCTAATTAAGTATTGGTTAATCCAATGCAAAAGGGATTAGCATGCAAGTGCTCAGAGCATCATCAACCGCCCTCATATTTCATTCCCAAAATCCATTTTGAGGGATTTTATGTAAAAAAAACTACTCCAGCAAATCCTTATTCCCCTGCATAACTTTTTAAGTACCCTTCCCTGTAATCGTTGCTATGTTGATATGAGGGGGAGCACACCCTCCTCTCCCACTCCCAATCTCCTCGCTCCCACATCTCTCCTCTCCTTCCCGCACCCTAGCGATACTTTCCGCGCATGGTAATAGAGGAAAACATGAGATTTCTGTTGGTAATTTAATTTAACAGAAGAACCTACTTTTAATTTTTGGGAATTAAATTTAGGTTATCTCTTGAAGAGATTAGTTTTTTTTTTCACTTCTTATTTTCAGTTTAGGAAAATAAAAAACAAAATTTTAGAGGTGGATTAATCCAATTCTGATGGTGATACTCTTAGACCCGTACGAACTGTGTGTGGGCCGTGGGACTTACAGAGCCCCTAAATTCAAGGGACCCAAGGGGCCCAAGTTATAAGTACTCTAGTATATAACTAGCCAAAAGAGTCGTGGGTTCGCGCGACTATGGTTTCCACCTATTAAATGTAATATATTGATTATAATTATATTGTAAATGGCTTCCCACCTGTTAAATGTAATATATTAATTATAATTACATTCTAAATAAGTTCTTAAAGAACAAATTTTGTAGGAAGTTCAGTTACATTTTTAATCTATAATAAACAATATTTTCGTGATCATAAAGAATTAACATGCCTAACGTGTAATATTTATTGTAAATATTTATATTAGCATATGTTCTCAACTCTCTCTCTGTATATGTATATATATGTGTGTGTATATATATAATTGCTAGTATATATGTATATATGTATATAATTGCTAGTGAGTGATGATGTGATCCACTTGCATGTTGAGTTTTAGAGTGAGTAGACATCAACTTCATAGTAAGATATGATTATTAGCATGTATTATATTTTAATTATTAAGTAATTTTTGAACATTTATTTTAAAGCATTAATTTCTGAACCTTTGAAGAACCTTGTTCTGTACTGATGAAAGGGAGCACACCACGCTTGAAAAAGCATTAGTTTTTTCTTAATATTCCTTTTCCAGCTTAATACTCCAGATTTTTTTATGCTCTCCCTTTTCTGGTCAAAGTTAAAAATGACTGTTTTTATTACTCCTATGTTTTCTTTCAATCCTTCCATTGGAAGTGTCATGATTCTTCTCCTGCCCTCTACATTTCTAGCCATCCTTTCCAAATCCAACGGCACATCTTCAAAGCATACGTGGCTCAATAAAAAGCGAATAAACATTCTCCTCCCTCCGTTCAATAATATAAGTGATTTTACCCTTTCTATTCATCCCACAATATAAAGGTGGTAACATCTGTCAACTCCAATTCAAATTTCTACCTATTTTAACAGCTAACTACCACTCACCCACAACCAAAATCACATTTAATAGGGTATTCTAGTCTTTTCTTCCTAACCTTAATCTGACCTAAAAGGGAATAATCCCTTATATTATGGGATGGAGGGAGTACCTCCATTATATGATGACTAGTAATATGCCCGTGCTAAACACTACGGTGCAATTATATTTGTCTTTAATAACTTTTAAAATTTCATGTTAGCAAAAAATATATTTAAATGATATGTGCATTTGATATTTAATTCAATTCATATCATATATCAAATATATTTAACGCAAAGTACAATAATATGTTATTGTGTAGGCGCAATAAATCTTGACAAGAATTAATTATATATAACCACTTCAGTATACAACATACGAGAGCAATATATGTTTAAAAGTATGTTTAAAAAGTTTAGAGTTATTCCATTAATTTGTTGTGGGCATAAACAAGTACCAAAATAAAGCATTTGATAAAAAAAATATTGATTTGAATGTTCATTAGGTTAATTCCATTCATTTTTATTTTGTCTTATGTACTTAAAAATATTATTTTTTCTATTTGTCACATAAGGCACACGCCGGCCGCAACCCATTGAGGACATATAATGAGGGCATGAATATAAACCCTAATATGATACATATATCAAAATAATAGTTTCACAATGTATAACAAACATCATCTTTCAAGATCTACATGGCACGACTACTATAAAATTTTCCGATGGCAAAAGATGGCAAAAGTACATATTTAGAAATACACAAGTGTTAACATATAGTCATGTTAGCAGCTCTTTGCAAACTAATGCATGTAGATCGAGATGGTATGGAGAAGATAATCACACAATATTCCAGCAGAATGGTAATGAAGAGGATATTTGTGAGTAACATTCTGATAAGCAATTTACTATATTCTAGAGTATGTTTTCAAATTAATTTTGATCATGCGAACCTACCTTTGCTCACCAGTCAAAAACATCTTTATATACAGTATTCCTAGTGCTTTTCTATATGGGTCTATTTCTTTCTTTGGCTTTGCCAAAATCTTTGTTGTTTGTCTTGACGCACCCCTTGGCAATGCGACATACAGCTGACCATGCGAAAGAACAGACTCTAGAAGATAGATACCAATATTTGGGATGCTTTGTCCTTATGATTTATTAATGGTCATTGCGAAAATGAGACGTATTGGAAATAACCTCCTCTTGAATTTGAAAGTGAGACGTATTGCGAAAGTGAGACGTATTGCGAAAGTTAGTGAACACCCGAGCTAATGCTACGACTACATTTGACAATACAAATCAAACAATTGAAGTAGACATATTTTAGCAATATAAGTATTTAAATATGTAAAATCCGATATATTTAAATGCTTATATTTGACAATACAAATCCAAGCTACTTAGGTTTGCAAAACACCAGAAAGTTCGATCTCCACAAAAGCACACACATACACAGACATGAAACCCCAATGTATCACAAGAAATCCACAAGAAAAACATCTTTCATGCTTCAAACTCTCCCTGGCGATCTCATTCCTGCTTGCGCCAGGGGCACGAGTTGCGATTTTCACTTTCGCAACAAAATAATCCAAACACGCAGCCGTCTCCTTTTTAATCATGAGACATCCATCCTGCCAAAAAAAGATTATGCATACACAAGTTCAAAGTAATTAAGAAGCTATAGGGATTGGAGCTCAGCAAAACTCGGTTCAATTCAGTCCATGGATCTTCCTAAGAAGTACTCAGGAGAATCTGACCCAAGAAATTTGATCTATCACACAACAAAAACTACCTTCTCTGCCGAAATTGCAGCTAGTCGAGGAAAACTATCTAACAATCCTAAATTTCTGTCATGTCATAACAAAAAAATCAGGCCACACTGTTAAACCCCCAAATCAATATATGTACCCCCAATTTTCCTCACTGAACAGCCCAAAATCTGCAACTCTAAATAGTTTAAATGCCAACCCAACACAACTCATTATTTCAAATAGAAGATTTGAGCCCAAAATCAAAACACACAAGTTTTGAGCGAAGTATCCCATCCGTCTAAATGTCTAAGCTAATAGATTACATGGTTTAAAATAGTAGCTTTGCACCAGCCTAGCTTTGTTCACATTTCTCACACTGCCTGCCTAGTGCCTACTTGGTATATCAGCAGGAAGAGCAACATTTCAGGTCAAAAGAAAAACCAATTGTAGCATACATAGAAAGAGAGAAGCACACAAAGACATATACCGCCTTTGTAAACAAGCTTCCATCAGGAAGCCACAATCCACCTTTGTGAGGAAACATTTGTAGATTAGTTTGGTTGATGTCAATGCTTTGTTTAGACGGAGCTTCCTTATTTTACTTCACAAATTCAAAGAATTCTACATTTAAATTAGTAATATCGGCAAGCATTTAAATTTCAATTGGTGATTCCCTGCTAATGTTATCACAGGGGAAAAAAGTATTTTGGTAATACCACTTGACAGAATCATAACAAATCGAAAGCCATAGCACGACTGCGTCACGAGTTGGGAATTTAGGTGTAAGTCTGTAAGGTAATTAAAAAGTTGCAGGTTAGTGCTGCAGCCATTATGGAAGAAAATTACCTCAACCAAAAAGAAATATGGAATAAGCAAAAAAAAATCCTTGATTATACAATAAACAACTGTAGTTGCCATGGTGTCCTGTAAGCTTTGCTTCATCAGTCTGAACCTTTTTCTTGCTGATAGAAAATAAAAGTTAAGCAGTTTGCTAGATATAAGCTATTCTAAAATAAGTGTATCATTGCTTTAGACACAAACTATGATGGTCAATCATTTAAGAAAATTTTAGGGCATACCACTGAACCACCGGTGGGGACCACGGTGGATCATCGTAGTGACTATGTCGACAACCCTTGACTCCAGATGATGTGCCAGCATACTCTTTTGTGCTTGGCAGCTCCCTGTTACCAAATCCAAAGGTTACTACCCTTCGCGTAGAGTATCATACACCAACAATTGTTGTTCACTCCTTTGCTTAGATAGCAAACATATTATAAATCCTTGATATATACTACTGATGGTGTCATTTCACATTGAACAGTGGCATCATGTAACATTAAAAGTTCTCTTTATCTCCCTGCAATATTTCCAAAGAAGAAAATGCAGGGAAAGATATGAATATATTTTTTATAAGAAGAAAGATATGAATATCATCTTGCCATGATGCATGAGGCATTATCACGAGCATCTCCTAGGCAGTGGTCCTTTTCGTTGTGCTGCAGTCCTGCATAACTAATAAATCTGGAAGCAAATAAAAATTAGCTAATTGACTGCTGGGGGAAATTTTAGGTTCATGCACGAGCTGAGGTGAACAATCCAATCGAAAAGAAATAGGCTCCGAATCAGCCTGCAGGATCTCTATTACCTCCTTATCAGGACTGGTCCAATGCCTTACCTGCCCGTTCATCTCCATAAACTCCAATAGAGGAATCAAAACATCAATGTTCAAAGCAACAGAAAGTCATAAAGCAATGGTAGATCAACTATAGAACTTGATAACCTTTATATTTGAGAATTGCTGAACAAGAGAAGAAACTGAAAATAAAAACTGCAATATCTATGCAGCAGGACGAGGAGGATCACGCAGTGGAAGGTCATGAACACAGTGATGCACGTGTTCCCAGTAAGGCCATCGGTGGAGGTAGAGCGGCGATCTACTCCGTGGGGATGCACGCACTTGCGCCTGATTTTGTGGAGTGGATCCCGGCAGCGGGGAATCGGTGGTGGCTCGGCATCAAGGGGGAGGAGCTCTGCAACGTGGGATAGGCACCGCGGCGGCTGGCGAAGTGCGAGGGAGGGGGCAGCGATCTGGGAGGAGGTGTGGTGCCGCGGCGGATTGCGGAGGGAGGTGAGGAGACGCGAGCGGACGCGCTGGTGGGGGAGTCGCGGAGGGGTGGAGTGATTTCCGGGTGTGCCGTGCGCAAGAGAGAGGGGTGCGGGAGAGAGGCGCGATCAGGTGCGGAACCGTTGGATCTAAGTCATCAGATGGATTTGGATCGTTGGATGTGTCACACGATGAATGAGTAAAACAACTTGTTGAACTATAGGGTAGATGATGATGATGATCTGATAATAGACTTTTGTTTCTATTATAACTGTAGTTCAGTTGAGTTTGTATGCTCATGGTTGGCAGTGGCACAATCTCTCTCCAAATATCCATATATGCTAATCTGTGGTTCTTTTGCCTCGCGTGCTAGCCCACTTCGTCCTTCCATAAATTGCACTTTGTGTAAGACCTATTAGTATTGTAGCATGGGAGGGACGTAGCAACCGCAAGCCCGGAACACTAAGCGCTTGTGGTCATCGTCTGCAACCAACACATATACAAGTATGCAACGGCTGAAGAGAGTGGTGCACGATTGGCAGCAACAACAATATAGTTTCAGCCTTCCAGTATAAATTTCAATGACAATGTAGAGAGGGGTGCCTGATCTTGAGAGGACGGGCATCGCCCTTCGTTCCCGCTGGGCTTTGGCAGCAGAGGACTTCACCGGAGAAGCCATGGCAGGGACTAAACATCCCAATTTCGCAGAAAGAGCGCAACCTGGTGGTAGTCTCGCTGTATGTCTGGCGGGCAGTGGGAATACGGTGCTCTTTTGCGAGGACAATTGGATACGGGGGTCATCTATCCGATCGTTGGCGCTGGCACTCTACACCACGGTTTCTGCGCGCTTCAGGATAGAAGATGGATCCGCAACATTCATGGAGCACTGGGTTCAGGTAATTCTTGAATATCTTAACCTCTGTACCATTCTCAAATCGCTGGAACAACTCTCTAACGAACCGGATTCTCTTACCTAGAGATGGGAGTCCTCAGGGGAGTACACATCCCGCTCCCCTTATCTTGCCCTGTTTTTGGGGAGATTAAAGTTCCAATCGATGCCGATTTGGAAGTCGTTGGCACCCCTGCGGTGTTGATACTTCCTGTGGTTGGTAGCTCTCAACCGTTGCTAGACGGCAGATCGACTCTGATGCCGAGACCTACCGCACCATCGTTGTGTCCTACGTGATCAGTGCGAGGAGAGTATTGATCATCTTCTGGTCGCATGCCTGGAATCTTGTCAGCTTTGGTGGATCGCTCTAAGAGCAATAGGATAACCCGAACGCAAACCTCCTTTCATCACTGGCTTTGCGACAACCGGGAAGAAGGTGAACAAAGCTCATCTACGAGGGTTTGACACCATTGCAGCCCTGGTCGCTTGGACAATCCGGAAAGAGAAAAACAACCGAGTTTTCAACCTACAGCAAAAATCCTGGGTCGAGGTGGCCAAGGCCATGACTGCCGAGGCGGATCTTTGGCGACTGGCCAATGCAGCGATACCAGCGCTAGGCTTAGAGCATCTCCAAGAGAAGTCTAAACAGGTTTCTAAAACATAAATTTTGAGAATTTGGTGAAAATCAGCCCTCCAACGGACTTCTAAATATGATCCCAAAATTTACCCACGTACCAATCTGAACCAAATATTGGGCACCTAGAAGAACTCCCAAAGCAATCGTGCGTGCCCGTGCCGTTTTTTCTTTCCCTCGCGCCAATTTTTTTTCCTCCCCCGCGCTTCCCCCCAACCGCCGTCGCTAGGTCGGGCGGAGCCGCGCCTTTCTTCCCCTCCTCCCGCCAACTTCCTCTCCTCTCGCCTTCTTCCGCTCCTCGCGCCAGCTCCGTCCATGGCGCCGGCGGCCTCTGTCCAGGTCGCCGTCGACTGTCAATCCAGCCCACCGGCGGCCCTCTGTCCAGTGCGCCACCGACCGTCGATCCAGGGCACCGTCGGCAGCCTGTGCCCCTTCATCCACCTCGCCGCCTCGACGACGTGAGCTGTAATTTCAGAGTAACAACTCATTTCTTTTCTGCTTCTCTCCATGGATCTAACTCTCTTTGAGTTCAATTGAGGTTGACTCACAGATATTATCCGCATTGATATCCTAGTACTGATAAGGTCCTTCTGTGTATTTCGTTGTTTTCGTTGATAGAAGTCTTAGATGAATCTGTCCAAAATAGCCTTCACAAGTTGCTAACAGATCATACTCTTCTCGCTTGTTCTTAAGCTGTGATGGTCTAGGTAGGTGCTAAAAAGAACTAATGAGAAATCATTTGTTCTTAATTTGCACCCTAATTAAAGTTCTATTCAAGTCCACTGAATTGTACTGAAACTATTTTATTCAAGAAGACAAATGGTACATGTTAGTTTTATATTGTACTGAAGATTTTATTTCTGTACCGGTATAGTTGAGGTTTTTCCCTGAACTGGTACAGTTAAGTTTTTTTTTCCCTAAACTGCTATAGTTAAGTTTTTTTTCACTGAACTGCTTTGCTTTGAATGTTGTATTCATAACAGTAAGTCAGTAAGTATCACACAGCACTGAGGCCTAATCTGAGGTATGTTTCCATTGACCAGTTCCATCTATTGTGTGTGTCATATGCTTGTGCCCACTTTTACTTCTATCATGATTAAGGTGGAAATTGAGGCTATTTGAGAATTCACATATGATTTTCACTGGTGCTTGGTATAGCCTACAAAATATGTTTACTGACTGCCACTTGAAAGAACACTTATGGACTTCACCCATGCCAAGATATTATATCAAACAGAAAATCTGAAAAGCATCTATCATCTTGTTTTTTCTAGGCACAGACAACATTGCATTTCTTAGATAGACATGTAAACAAAATAATCATCTTCCATTTAACATACATGATGGAGAAATCAATTGTTTGTAGGTCCTATTGATAGTGGAAGAAGAAGGATTCTTTACTAATTTGATGAATGAGGGTAACAATTCCTTTGATTGGGATAGTTTGAGTACGATGTCTGTGCAGGATGATATGAGTAACCAGGTTGATGAGAATGGCATGAGTAGCGAGCTTGTCACACAGCAGTTCTCCACTGTTGAGAGGACTACTGTGAGAGGACTACTGTGGCTAGACCAAATAAAAAAAGATCGAAGAATTTTAGCGAACAAGAAGATAAGCTACTTGTGTCGGCATGGTTGCATGTAAGTTTGGATCCTGTGCTAGGCACAAATCAAACTCGTACTGCATATTGGACTAGAATAACTTCTACAAACAAGTAAATCTACACCAGATCACAGCTAGATTTCGCTTATGCATCGTTGGAAAAGTATTTTGTGAATAAGTTCTGTGGATATCTGAGCCAGATTGAGGGTAGAAGGCAAAGCGGGGTTGGTATACACGACAAGGTAATACACAGTTATGTAGCCTGTTTTTTATGCTACTTTACAAATAAAAAATGTGATGGTTGCTACATTCACCTAACTTGACTTGTGCACATTGCTCAGGCAATTACTGTATTTAAGGAGTTGGAAGGAAAACCCTTTCAATTCATGCATTGTTGGTCTCTCTTGCGGTCACAATCCAAGTGGCATGAAAAGATGAAGCAAATAGCATCCCAGAAACCTTATGCCACCAAAAAACAGAAGGCAAGCACAGATGGTTCAGGAAAAGCTATACCCACAAATGTTGATACTACCGATCATGTTGGCGAAGATAATGAACCTACATAGACTGAAAAGCCGAAGAGACCGATGGGTAAGAAGAGGGTGAGAGCAGTTGAGCCATGGTGGAGGTGATGCATGCACGGATGCTTTTGATCATTTGTGGGAGAGAAAGAAAGAAGCTGTTGCAGAGAAGAAGGAGGAGAGAGATGAGAGGCACCAACGGTCATACGAACTAGATAAAGAGAGGCTTGAGTTAGATAGAAAAAAGGTCGCGAACAATAGTGATAAGATTCAGTTGAAGATGATGTTAGAAGAAGAGAGAATTATGACTATGGATATTTCTTTCAAGCCTTTGTCACAACAGCAGTTCTACAAGAGTTTGCAAGATGAGATCATCGCTCGTCGCATGAACAAGTCCGGTTGACAGGTTTGTGTTTTAAATGAAATTGGTATTGCTTTATTGTTTTGAATGAAATTGGCAACTTCATCTGACATTCTGCCTATACATGCTGTTAAATTGAATGCCTAATCTACTGCTGCTATTAGTAACTGCAGAGTACAGAATTAAAAGCTGGGTGAAGAATATGCAATGGTCCAGGAAGGGTTTTTTTTTAAAAAAATATACTACTGTACATGTTTAATGGTTTATTCTTGTCAAAACTCAAAACTAACATGCCTAATGTATGTCTACTGATTAATGTACTTGCATTTGCAATAGGCACTGGAAGCTATTTTATTTGCAATAGGCACTTGCATTCACAATACTGTTTTTTTTAAAAGAAGTCATGAACTTGCTGATAAGACCATAATACTGTTACTGCATTGATTAAAGTTCTCGAATTAATGCTATGGCTTTTCTAAAGCACTGTGTTTTCTTCTGAAAAATGTGTCATAAAATTTCACTTCCAATATCATGCATTTAGCAGTGACAGCAGCATATGTTTTGAGGTGTTTTGGCTCAACAGATTTTAGTCAACTTCCTATAACTGCGTGAGAATACAAGTTTCTTCTCCATATCTGACATTGCCAATAGTAGCTTGAATAAGGTTTCCTTTTTGTGGATCACCTCAATCTCATTGCCAATAGTAGAGTATGTGTTCTGAAACATGATAGTTCAGCGATATTGCAAGGCTTATCTTTATCATAAGCAGTAGTTCAGTGATGTTGACTTGTGCACAGCCAGTTTTATTTTTTTTCCTTTTGTGGCAATTTATCTTACTAACCTCAGGAGCTTAAATTTTGAGTACTGGTGAGAAATTAAGGTTCAGAACTCAGAGTAACACATGCTACTTTCTCTTTTCAGGGTCTCTGACAAGACTTCTAGTCAGGGCATTCAAAAAGCATCTTATAAATTGCTAGTGTTTATTATATAGAGCCTCGCTCCGGTGCTCTATACTAGTAGTAGAAAACAATCTGAACCGTTAATTTTATTTGATCTAAGGGTTTAGATTGCTTTCTACTACCACCCTAGTTAACGGTAGTAGAAATGTGGAGGGAATATTATTGTCTAAAAAATAGGGATATAATTATCATTTAGTAGTGACTAAACTTTTTTTCTTCTTTTTAGTTTTTTGATGGAATATAAACAATGCTAACATAACGGATAACCACGTATCGATCTAGCCGGAAAAAAACATAAATGATAAAATTACTTGTAATTATTGTATTAGTAAATTATTAATTTATCCTTAATATTACTGGTAGTATAATACTACAAGTAGAGAGTACCGGAAGTATAATACTACAAGTAGAGAGTACCGGAGCATCGCTCTTATTACTAGGAATGTGTGTGATTCTGTCACCGATAATGCTTCCACGGTGCCTGAGGCGGTTCAAGTTCATTAGATATGAAACTATCAGTATATCCTCTAGTTTGCTTAGCTTCCCTCTGTTTTTTACTTGATTTAGAAAATGGACAATGTTGCTCCTGGTGACTCCATGTTTTATGCCAGGATACATGTCCAGAATTGTGTCTGTTTTGTTTTGGTGCACAGTACTATGTTGTTCATGCTTGATCCAGTTATTAAAAGGGCCTACAGTACTATCGTTGTCGCTACAGTTTGTGTTGCAGCGATTTTTTTTTTCTTCGGACACCGTCGTCGCGCGATTAGGATCGCTAGTGCGGCTGAAAAAAAAAACTAACGCTAACAACCATGGGCCCATGCAATCCTACGTGGATTCAACCAACTAAATTTTTGGATCCTATTTTAGGCATTCTCTCGGAGATGCTAATGATTTTTACGCCTAAAAATTTTTAGAATAGTCCCAATCCATAAGTTTTAGTAACTAACTTTTGGGTATCTTTTGAAGATGCTTTTAACAATTAGGATTCCATGGTCATCCCAGATAATTCGAGAATAGGCTTTGCTTGTATTCTTCATTCCTGTAACCTGTTTCCTTCTCTTTTTTCCTTTTCTCGAGCAGTTTGTACATTAACTTTACTTCTCTTAAAATATAAAGATGTGCTTCTTGCGTATTTCAGAAAAAAATAATAAACTTCAATTCTCCATCTCCTAAGTTCAATCTTTACTTTTTCTCCTTTTCTTTTCATGTTCTGTATGTACAGATCAGTTGTGTTTCATTATTCTAACTTCTAAGTAAAAAAAGTTTTAGGCCCTGTTTAAAGCATCGTGCAGGATCACGGAATTTTCTACTAGGATAGATACTAGCTTGGGAGATTGGAGGGGATTAAGGCTGCGTTCGCAGCAACAGCTTCCCAACCCAGTGAACGTGGAAAACGGAGCTATTCATTAGCACGTGATTAATTAATTTTTAGCTAATTTTTTTTAAAAATGGATTAATTTGATTTTTTTTAAACAATTTTTATATAGAAACTTTTTAAAAAACACACCGTTTAGCAGTTTGAAAAGCGTGCGTGTGGAAAACGAGAGAGATGAGTTGGGAAAAGGGGGAAAGAAAAATGCCTAAGGGGGTGTTTAGATCAGGGGCAAAAAAAATTTAGCGGGTCACATCGGATATACGAACACACATTTAAAGTATTAAACGTAGACTAATATCAAAACAAATTACAGAATCCGCTTGTAAACTGCGAGACGAATCTTTTAAGTCTAATTAATCCGTCATTAGCAAATGTTTACGGTAGCACCACATTGTTAGATCATGACGAAATTAGGTTCAAAAGATTCGTCTCGTGATTTACACGCAAACTGTGCAATTGGTTTTTTTTAATTCACATTTAATACTTCATGCATGTGTTCAAACGTTCGATGTGATGGGGAAAAAATTTGACGGTGGATCTAAACAGGACATAAGACAAGGCCTGATCGGGAAAAAAAAAATCCTCACATATGCAAGCAAAGCGGATCCACGCGTTCAGCGCAGGGGAGCAAGCGAAACAGCCCGAAACGACCGCGAGGGCAACGGTGAACCGCCTCTCCTCCGCTGGGGACCCCGGGAGCCAGGACGCCGCCCTCGAGCGTCGACTCCTCATGCCGGCGGTGGTTGCCGGCGCAGGCATGTGATGCGCCACCTCCTCTTCTACCAGGTAACTGTTCCACTCTCCTCCCTTTCGGCTTGTGAGTGTATATGCATATGCATTAATCCAAGAAGCTGTATGCATATGTTGTTCTGGGCAGCATTAAATTTTCTGCGCATTCTTCTCAACAAACTTAGGAAACTAGGAGAGGGAATTTCACCCGTACAATGTGGTGCCTGATTCGGTAAATTTGGGGAAATTAATTCGCACATTGCACAAATTTAAGGGGTAACCTCAAAGAACATGAAGATGAGACTGGTACGCGACAGTAGTGCTAGTTCGGTTGAAGATTCTGTTACCAAACTACACATGCAAAAGGGATAAATCTGAAGAACAAACTATGAGATGAAAACGAGAAGATTCTAAATTCAGGTGCCTTCAGAGTCAGGTGTCTGGCCTTGTCCCTTCTTGTTTTGACTTGTCTGCGATTTGTGAAACCAGTCTGCAGATGTTTGTATGCTGTCCTGCAGTTTATCAGACAGTTTGAAGTAGTGAAATCTGCAGGTCTTCAGAAATAATAAGCCAATGAAGACTAACCAAAGTCCCATCACAAATCCTACAGCCAGCCCAAGGTAAAAGTATGTTTCCTCTGTTCCATACCCTTCATAAAGGCCTGTAGTTACCTCAGGTCCTGAACAATTCCTTGCAAGAGGAGGTCCACAGAGATAATAATTGCCGATGTATATGAAATCTGGATCACCAAGTGTTTGTAGCTGATTCCCGGATGGTATTCTCCGGACAAATTGTTGAATGACAGGTTCAAGTAGCTCAGTGAAACCATGTCTGAGAGACTTGATGGGATTTCGCTTGATAGCCTGTTGAATGATAGATCAAGAGACTCCACATGTTTCAGGAGACCAATCTTTTCTGGAATCTTTCCTGTTAAATGGTTATGACCAATCTTTTCTGGAATCTTTCCTGTTAAATGGTTATGGGAGAAGTTCAAGTTCTTCAGTCCAACAAGAGATGTTATTTCCTCTGGGATATCTCCTCCTAAATTGTTGCAGGACAAATCAAGACCAACCATATATATGAGTGTACTGGTGTAATAAAGTTCCTGACCTTTTACTACAACCAGTAGGCTATTAAGATATTTTACGTAGTACCCATCATTGAAGTCGTCTGGATTTCTTGGCCTATAGTAATTCCACACCAAGGGATTAGTATATTTTGTGCTATTACTTTGAACCATTGCTTTTAAACCTCCTAAAGTAGGAGGTATACTTCCTGATATCCTGTTATATGCAAGGTCCAAGTTTCGGAGATTTTCAAGTTTTGTAAGCTGAACTGGAATAGAGCCAGAGAACAAATTGTACCGCAATTGAAGATATGTCAAACGTGGTAATTTCTCTGCTATCCATATTGGCAACTCTCCAACAAACTTATTGTGGGCGAGGTGAAGAAGAGTCAACTCTTGGCAATGTTGCAAAAATTCAGGAAATATGCCTGACAGGTGGTTGTTGTACAAGATCACCGCAGACAGATGCATTTGTGTAGAATCAGTGGACATGTTAAGTTTTTTCTTAGCCTCTGAACCATTGAAACATCGAGGAATTTTTCCAACTAGATTGTTATCTGACAGGTCTAATACCTCTAAATACTTCAATTCACAAATATAAGATGGAATGGTGCCGTTGATTTTATTTATGGACAGTACTAGTTGTGTAAGCATTGGAGCTCCAATGATTAGCGGTAGTGGTCCTGACAAAGAGTTGTTGGAGATGTCCAATGTTCCCAAATATTGTGGTAGCTGCGGCAGCAAACCTGTTAGCCTGTTTGAGTTGAGGTCAATTGTCATTGCTGAAGTCATAAATTCAAGAGTTACTGGCAGTGTGCCACTTATTTGATTACAAGAGATGTTCAGATATGGAACTTTTGAAAATACAGTCCAAAACCAGTCTGGAAGATTGTCAGCTATTCCTGCATCAGAAATGTCAAGGTATTCAAGATCCCTCTGCCCTTTAAGCCACAGTGGAAAATGAGGTCCCGTTTTGCTACGTGCAAATAAAGCCTGATATAGGCTAAATGGGGGAACCCAATCTGATCTGATCGTAATGTCTATAGAATTGTAAGACAAGTCTATTTGTCCCAAAGATGCTAAAGTTGCAAAATGTTCCTCTGATACTGAACCGTTGAGCTGGTTGTTGTCTAGATACAATGTGTAGAGATTAGTCAGCTTACCAATTTCCAAAGGTATTGATCCTTCAAGCCTATTAGCTGAGAGTTGAAGAGAACTTAAACTGCTCCAGTGGTTGATCCAGCTCGGGATGCCTCCAGTGATATTGGTAGCAGATAGATCTAAGATACGTAAAGAACTCTTTGTACACCGAGGCAATCCCTCCATAAATTCTGTCATATCTTGATTAATCTCATTCGACCACAGCTCTAGCCACCGCAAGTTGCAGGAGTTTTTCAACATTTCAGACTTCACACCGGAGATGTAATTGCCACCTAGAGTAAGTACCTCAAGTGATGTCATGTTTCCGATTGCAGCTGGAAATGGACCAGTAATTTGATTCCTTGAAAGTTGCAGCTCCCTGATGGTCTGGACATCCCAAAACCAATAGGCTGGATTAATTGTGTCGACTCTGTTGCTTGATAGGTCAATGATTTCAAGCGAACTTACATTTGAATGTGCTGCTGGTTTATGTGGTAAACTAAGCCCACAGCCACTGAGTTGAAGGACCTTCAAAGAAGAAAGGCCGGTCACTAACCGAACCCAGTCACCATTGGAAGTGAGGTTCAATCCACTCATGTCGAGAAATTGGAGCAAACCAAGGTGCCGTAACCATGATATATCACCAGGATGCAAACTGTTCTCTTCGTAAGTTGCAAGATTGAGATGTTGCAATCTGGAGAGGTTTCCAAGCTGAGGCGGCACTCTACCATCAAAGTTCATGCAAGCAAGGTTCAAATATGCCAAGCTCTTGAAAGAGCCCAAGAAACTAGGTATCGGCACGCCTACGCCACCAAGGTAGTTCCCGCTAAGATCGAGATGTTTCAAGTGCTGCAGAGCAAGCAAAGAGGAACTTATCTCACCGAGCATGCTGTTGGTATCTAAGCCGGGGAGGCAACAAACGAAGGTCTCGTTGTTCAAGAAGAAGGCGGCGCGGAGGTCGAGCCTGACGACATGGCCGGTCTCGTTGCTGCACCTGACGCCGCTCCAGCTGCAGCAGTCATCGCCGCGCCATGATTTCAGCAGCTTCGCCGGGTCGCTCGTGATGCCGGTTTTGAAGGAGAGCAGCGCGGCCCTCTCTGCCGCGATGCACTTGCCGCCGCCGCTAGATCCGCGCTGAGCGTGGACATAGGAAGTGGCAGTGATCATGGCTACGATGATCATCGTGATGAGCAACAGGCAGCAGAATGAAGATGGTCCCATAGACATGTGTTGGACGATTGGATTTTGGAGTTAGGGCGGGGCCTTTAGTTTGCAGGTACTGCTGTTGCTGGAGTATTACTAAGCCTACAATGGCAATCCTTATTTGCTGTAGATAGTTCTTGACTGCCGGAGTAGCTTTCTTCGAAGTATAATTCAATTTATTTTTATACAATTCTTACTTCTGTTTCCATCAATATATTTATATTTCTATGCGTCATGATCGAATGTAATGGTTTTCCTTTTTGTTTTCCGATTAATATGGTGATTTTTAGTCCTCCATAATGAACATGATAACTCACATTTTCATCCTTCATCAATAATATAATAATAGATAACAGAAAGATAGGAAAGGTAGACTCACATTTTCATCCTTCATCAATAATATAATAATAGATAACAGAAAGATAGGAAAGATAGATTTCCTGTGGTCAATAGAGATTGAAGTGTGAATACGTGCTCCTTTAGTCATGCTGTTCGTTTTACGCAACTACAGCGATTGGCGTGTTAACATCCTTCACGTGCACTTCTTTCAACAACCATGATTCTTGTTCGAAACTGCGGACCGTTCTCCTATGTCCGCATCCGAGATTATTTGAAAATTTTAAAATTATATTTTCAAAATAGATCTCACCGTTTATAATACATATTCGGGCATGTAAATTATCTCAAATTGAAATATTTTGTCAATTTTAAAGTTATAGATCTCATCAAGATCTACAACTTTCATATAAGGTATGTTTCTATCTGAGGTTGCTTTAAAAATTCAAAAATTTAAAATCTCCCATCATACCGTTATCCATAAAGGGTGGTAGTTACGATTTGTCACATATGAATGCTCTCATGTTTGTCGGGTCATCTCATTATACCCATCACGGATGATATGTTATCTATATCAGGGCATGGTTGTGACCCTACACCCATCACGGATGATATGTTATCTATGACAGGGCATGGTTGTGACCCGTTATAGGTCATCTGTGACGTGTTACAATTATAACCCGATATAGATGACCTCGTATCAGTGACGGATTATCCCCGGTAGTAGTATCTTAAATGGGATATTTTTCGATCTATTAGAGACCGGTTATCCCATACGAGTTGTATTAACCTAACACGGATAACTCGTCAAGGATGCTCGGATCTGTACTAGTGCACGGTCGTCCTAACTTCGCTTCACTTGGAGCAGTCTTGGACTATTGGCCGAACCATGACTCCAACTGCTTCATCAGGTTGCTCTTGATGCTGGCTTTTAAGGAGAGCAGTATGGCCCTTCCTGCCGCTGGGTTGCCGTTGCCGCTGGAAGTGATTAGTGGGATGATGAACATGACGGACAACAAGCAACAGAACGAAGATATACTACTACGGAATCAGTTTTTCATGGCGTTTGAAAAAACTTTTCTCTGACGGCTACGAGGTGAAACCGCCAGCTCAAATAATACGGGGGGTGGGGGTTTTCGCTGGCGGCCTCCTAAAGCTGGCCGCCAGCGAAGATGTGATATTTTCTCTGGCGGCGTCTTAAGTTGGCCGCTAGAGAAAATGTCACATCTTTGCTGGGGCGCCAGGTGACGTGGCCCGCTAGCGAAGATCCCTACATCTTCGCTGGCGGGCCACATAAGCCACCACCACCCCTAAATATTTTCTATGGCGGTTCTACTCAACCAACATATGTTGACCGTCAAGGAAAATACCATCACCTATATCACATGTACAGCTAGCAGCCATGGTATTTGAGCACGATTTTCTCTCTCTTATGAACAAATACATAGGGGGAAGGTTTTGATCTTCAATCTTTTGAAAGATCTACTGCACCAGAGGTTACATATCCTTTCTCCTACTCTATTTGTCAAGTTTTTTATCATTTTTGTTGGTTGTTTGTTGAGATTTTGCATAGCAAAAAATATGTGACACGGGGGAAGAAAAGTATTATTTATTTGTTATTTGGAGCTTAAAATGGGCAAACTTTGTAAGAAATATTGTGCATGATCTATGTTCCATATATATATATCTAGTTTTGATATGTTTATTTGTAGCAGATCTATATATTAGTTAATTGCAGAGAACGAAGAGAAGAAGAGAAAAAGAGCTAGTTTTTTATTTTTTCTAGTTGTTTGTAGTTTGTAGATTTTTGGCTAGCTTTAAATATCTTGTCTAGATTATAGTGGTTATAAATATTAATTAGTATAATTTTAATGTGACATATTATCAAAAATATATAAAGTGACGAAGTTGTACATATTTTTCACAAAAAATGCATAAATGGCGGACAGAGCATGGATGTATAGAGAGAGATATCGTGCCTCATACATTGAAGGAGTTAACATGTTCATGAAAGCTACTAAGAAGAATGTTGCATCTAAGAAGACGAAGGAAATTAGAAGTCCATGCTTACACTGCAAGAATCAGAAAATTTGGATCGACCCATCTATAATCGAGCAGCACTTGGTGACGCATGGATTTGTTGCACGCTACACAAATTGGTCACATCATGGAGAGATCCCAAGCAAACAAGTTCCCAACCGGGCGATAGTACAGGATGAAGTGTTCAACTAGGATGAGGATTTGATGGTAGTAGTAGAAGAAGGAGAAGAGGAAGTAGAGCTCATTAATGTTGATGATGATGTTGGTGGCGACGATGGTCAGCACAATATAGTTGATGAGGTCGATGATGGTAATGTCTGCGTAAATGATGGTAATTTTGATTTGGAAGAGATGTTGCGTCATGCTAAACCTGAGGTTGTAGCTGGGTCCGCTCGTGGGTTGGAGAACTTCGAATCATTACAAAAGGCAACGAAGGATCTTTTGTACGATGAGGCAAATGGTTGCAAGAAGGATTTCACATTGTTGCGGACGGTGCTTGAACTTATGAGATTGAAGGCCAGAAACGGTTGGTCGGACAATAGTTTCAATGATTTGTTGGTTCTGTTAAAGAAACTGTTTCCGCAACCCAACTCCCTGCCAACCAGCACCTATGAAGCGAAGAAGCTTATTTGCCCTTTATCTCTGGGTGTGCGAAAGATACATGCGTGTGTTAACCACTGCATACTGTTTCGTAAAGAGTACGAGGATTTGGACAGATGCCCAACGTGCAACACTAGTCGATACAAAACAACCCGTAGCCAGTCCGAGGGTCAGGATGTTACCCAAGACAAGGCAGAAAACAACAACAAGAAGAAGATCCCCCAGTTGGTCATGTGGTACCTTCTGATGAAAGATCGATTGAAGCGTTTGTTCTCGAACCCGAGGGATGCCGAACTGATGCGCTGGCATCGTGAAAAGCGGAAAAAGGATGGGATGATTTGACATCCGACAGATGCTCGACAGTGGAAGGAATTTGACACAAAGTACCATGAGTTTGCAGAGGACCCAAAAAATGTAAGGTTTGCATTGAGCACCGATGGAATGAATCCATTTGGTGACTTGAGCAGCTCACACAGCACGTGGCCAGTACTCCTAACAATGTACAACCTCCCTACGTGGCTGTGTCAGAAAAGGAAGTATATTTTGTTGACCATCCTTGTACAGGGACCCACGACAACCTGGCAATGACATGGATGTGTTTCTGGAGCCTTTGCTGGAGGATATGGCTGATCTGTGGAATCACGGGGTCCGGGTTTGGGACGAATTCATGCAGAATTACTTCACGCTTCATGCAATTATCTTTGTCACCGTCAATGACTTGCCCGCACTGTTTTCACTATCAGGACAGCTCAAGGGGAAGACATGCTGCGTTATTTGTGTTGATGGTACAGTGTACAGGTATCTTCAGGGATCGAAGAAGCTAGTGTACATGCGGCACCGACGTTACTTAAGAAAGAATCACCCGTACCACTCCAAAGCAGAATATTTCGACAACACTGTTGAGGATGGTGATCCACCAGAATAATGGAAGGGTGATAAAGTGTTCTCAATAACGAAAAATCTCAAGGTTGTTTTTGGGAAGGCCAAAAGGAAGGAAACAAACAAGCGGAAGAGAAATGAGGCCCAAGAGCCAGCAAGCGCTAGCGGGCCATTCAAGAAGCACTCCATTTTCTTTAAGTACCTTCCGTACTGGCAAGATTTAGAGATATGTCATTCTATCGATGTCATGCACCTAGAGAAAAAATGTCTTCGATAGCACTATGGCTACTTTACTAGACATACGAAGCAAGACAAAGGATGGGCTGAAGTCCCGTAAGGACCTCGTGAATATGCACATAAGGAAAGAGCTTCACCCTGTAGATGAGGGTAACGGAAAAGTGTATCTTCCGTCGGCCTGCTACACCTTGATAAATGAGGAGAAAAAGGCAATGTGCAAATGCCTACGTGGGGTGAGAGTGCCTACTGGTTTCTCCTCAAACATTGAGCGACTGGTGTCGATGAAGGATTTGTCATTTTCAGGCTACAATTCTCATGATTGCCATGTAATGCTCACAGTACTCCTCGCTATCGCCATCAGAGCAATCGAACCATTACACGTGAAGGTGGTCATCACAAAGCTGTGTTACTTCTTCAATGCAATCTCACAGAAAGTAATTGATCTTGTCGAGTTAGGTCATCTCCGCACTTTCGCTATAGAGACCATGTGCGAGCTTGAGATGTGTTTCCCTCCATTATTTTCAATATGATGGAACACCTCATAGTTCAAATTGTGCCTCAGATTATTGCACTTGGTCCCCTGTACCTGCATCAGATGTGGCCATTCGAACGGTACATGTCCATTCTAAAAGGCTACGTACGGAATCGTGCCCACCCAGAGGGATCGATGATAGAGGGATATGCTACCGAGGAAGTCGTTGAGTGTTGCATTGATTACCTAAAAAAGGGGAAAGCAATTGGTCTACCGGTACCTTGACATGAAGGTAGATTATCTGGAAGAAGGACAAAGGGGCAGAAAAGAATCCACGACGATGATTACAAGAAACTGAAAGAAGCTCATTTCACTGTGCTGCAACAGCTCGCGATAGTGGAGCCGTACATAGATCAGCACCTTAAGGAATTACAAGCAATGAATGTGGGGCGTTCTGATGCATGGATCATGAAGCGGCACAAGGCTGCCTTTACTGAATGGTTCAAGAATCTCGGCCTACCAGATGGCGATACTACGGAAGAAAAAACTATTAAGAGGTTGGCTGACGGGCCATCAAGTGTTTACACCTCATGGCAAGCATATGATCTGAATGGGTACACATTTTATACCAAAGCGAAAGACCAAAGGAGTGCATGCCAAAACAGTGGCCTTCGAGTAGAGGCAATCTACACAACTGGGCAAAAGAGCACATACTATAGATTCATAGAGAAATCTGTGAACTAGACTATGGATCCAACATGCAGATTCCGCTCAGGTTTTCTATGTGACTGATCCATCTCAGTTGAAGAAAGACATAGTTGTCTCGGGAAAACAAATGATTTTGGGAGTTGATGATGTCCAAAAAGTTTAGACATTAATCAGTACGAGAACATGACACTCTTCACGGACTTTACAAACAACATTAAGGTTGCAGAGCAATGATTGGTGAATCGCCGAAGCCATACATGAGGATGAGGAATAAGGGAGTAGGGAAGAATGTGAAAGGCTAATTTATATGTCTAATTATGGTGACTTATGATGGATGATGAATTTTTGTATGGATGATGAATTTTATATTATTTGCTGGCTTTTAGAAAAGAAATACAATTACTTGTAGTGCAATATGTAAGTATTGAAATTTTATAAGTTTGGTTCTAGAAAATACATTTACTTTATAAATTTATAAAATTAAATGTACAAATAAATTTATAAAATAATATGAACATAAATTTATTAAATAAATTTATGTTCATATTTATTTTATAAATTTATTTGTACATTTAGTTGTGTAAAAAAATAAATACTAACAGGAATGCCAAAATATTTTCGCTGGCGGTCGATGTCATCTTCCGCTAGCGAAAACCTTTTTCGCTAGCGGCCGGCTTAAGTGGCCGCTAGCGAAAACCATTTTCGCTGGCGGACGGCATATGTGGCCGCTAGCAAAAATGGTTTTCGCTAGCGGCCACATATGCCGTCCGCCAGCGAAAATGGTTTTCGCTAGCGGCCACTTAAGCTGACCGCCAGCGAAAATGGCTTGGCTATAAGTATGGGCTTCGCGGGAGTCCCAAATTTTCCTTAGTCCCGAAGGCGCGAAAACCCTAGATCTACCGACAGGCTGCCGAAATTTTGAGTGCCGTCGCCAGCGAAAACCTAGCGCGGCTGCCTCCTCACCGACGCCGTCCGCCTCCTCTGCGCGACCGCCGAGGGCACCACGCCGGCCGCCTCCTCCATCCCCTCCGAGCACCGCCACGGCCGCCGACCACCACACCCGCGGCCGCCTCCTCCAGCCCCTCCGAGCACTGGCGCCGGCCGCCTTCTCTGCGCCACCATCGCCGGCCGCCTCCTTCCCTCGGAGCACACCGGCACCGCCGCCACCTCACCGCCGTCACCGCCTCCTCCGTGCCACCACCGTCGCCGCCTCCTCTGTGCCACCACCGCCGATCACCACGTGACTGCCACCTCACCGTGCGCCGTCACAAATTTTGTGAGTTCGTCTTCGAATTATGTGAATAATTGTGCTCATTTTTTGGATTGATTGGTGGATGGATGGATGGCCGAACTGATAATGTTGAATATATTTTTTCAATTTTTAGTATGAACAGTATGGGCAGCGTCTTGTGTATTTTTAGTATCTTAAAAAGGTATTATTTTTAGTATGGCACCAAGGTATTATTTCATCTATGTGCTTTGACTACTCATATTTTTCACAAAAGATTTACAAATAATTAAAAGGGACTATATTACCAAAGTTTGTAGCATGCAAAACATAAACATGAAACTTTCATCCGTTGTAGTCTAAGCGTTTTTAAATTATTTTTGGTCAAAATTAGAACAATGAAGTCAAAATTGCCAAGTAAACGCAAGCGGAGAGAGATTTATAGATCTATGATGCCTTACTGAAGGCTTGGGGTTTCAACCCGAATGCAAGTGATGCAAATGATATAGAAGTACAGCACACACAGGTTCAAAACATGGGTTTACGAATAAAACATCCAGAATGCAACACCAATAATTAATTAAGCAAGAGGTTGATGACAAGACGTACAGTTTGCAATGACCAATACCGTGGTCTTCTAATAGCACCTTTCTGAGCGTATTCTTACTCCCTCTTCCCAGCTTCTATTCCCTCTTTTTCATCCGCACCCCTCCCAGTACATTATTTTTAAAAAATCAGTACAAAAGTTATTTATAAAGTCATATTAATCTATTTTTAGGTTTTTTAAGCTAATGTCTACTAATAAAAAAGTACGAGTTTAACAAATATAAATCATTTCATATGATACAGTAATAAATATAGTTGCATTAATTGTACATGATTACATGCCTATAGCTTGTTAACATCCAGCTCGAGCTGGTTTGCCGAGCCAAGCCGACCGAGTTAAAGTAGTATTTTTTGGGGTGGGGGGGCTACAGCTCAAGCCAGAGACATGTGAATGAAACAATGAAAAATTATTTTAGGATGAGGCATTTGTACTTCTGCTTTTAAAGTTAGGTGACTAAAATGAAGATATTCATATATCAATTTTAAAACTAAATTCTAAAATTCAAGGTTGCCACAAAAACCTCCTTATTGATGTTTCATTTTTTATTTTACTTTTACATCTGCATTAAGAACTCATGAGTCAAACGCGTACGCTAGCCAAGTACACACCTCACTAACACCTAGAATAACCTTGAGAAGAAACCATTTATTATATTTTCATAAACCATCAAAGTACATTCGAGGTTATTTAATTACACCATACCATCCTCTATGCACTCCTCTGCTCCATCCTATGCACTTAGGACAGTAAAACGATTCTATTCCGCATCTAATATAAACTCACCTTAAAAGGATACCAATGGAAAAACTGACCGAAGCGCAACCCTCGGGTGACAAGGGCAAGGAAACTCCACCGATGGTCGAGGAGGACATTTGCACACAAGTAGTCGCCGAGGAATCGTCGCCGTCAAGATCTGGCGAGGAAGGGAGTGGATCGTATCACTCGCCCAGTGACCCCCCATCCTTCTCCTGCAAGGAAGAGAAAGGCCGCTAGCGACAATCAAGAAGTCGACTCCGACTACATCCCCCGCGAAACCGGTGGTACGTAACATATTATATATGATTAGTTCCGATCCGATTAAGTACATTATGGATTATAACCGATGTCACGTGAAATGCAAATATAGAAGAATGCTCCACGCCAATCTAAAAGGAAAGCCCAAGCCGCACCCGAAGCAGAAGCCAAAGCTGGAGCTGTCGTGCGCGTCTGAGCTTCAAGTAAACCCAAGAAAGAAGTGGCGAGCGAGGGAAGAACATGCTGTTGAAAGAAGTCAGCGTGCTGACGAGGATCAGTGAGAAAGGGGAACCCCTATCACCCGAAGATTCATGTTTCAAGTATAGCAACCAATGCGGGGCGATAGTTAGGGATATCGTGGAGATCACATGGAAGGATTGGAAGAAAGTTCCTGACACTAGAAAGAACAGCTGTTGGACATCACTGCAAAGCAAGTTTGAGTATCCGCAAGGGACAGACGACTCCGCAACGAAGGACTATGCACTCAAGACCATGGGCAAGCTGTGGCGAAACTGGAAAACAGACCTTAACAAGAAATACGTTCAGAAGGGACACACGCCGTTTCGGAGTACGGAAAGATAACACCAGCCCAGTGGGATGAGTTCGTTGCCTTGAAGACATCGGCGGAGGAAAAGGAGAAGAGCCAGAGGATGTCTGAACTAGCAAGAAGGAATGAATATCCTCATCGTTTGGGATCGACCGGTTACCGTCAAGCGGTTAAGAAATGGACAAAACAAGATGAAGAGATGGAAAAGGCTGGGAAACCGGTTTCTATGAAAAATCACAACCCATGAACCAGGAACTGGGTGCGTGCAAGAACACCGGCCTTCACCCCGGAGGGGGATGTAGTCAAGGATCCAAAGCTCCAGGATGTAGCTGTCAAGATGAAGAACATCTTCACGCAGCAGAGGCCGGGATGTTCGTGCCAGATAGAGATCGGGACGAGCTGACCTATGCGTTGGGCAACCCGGAGCACTCTGGCCGTGTCCGGGGAGTATCCTCAAAGACTAGCTGGAAGGATGGATTCAAAGAGGATGCTAATACCTACAAGAAGCGTGATCGCTATAAGGAAGAGATAGAATCCCAGGCTAGGGCTGCAGCTCGTGAGGAATGCCATAGATATTGGAGCTAGAATATGATGCACGGTGGTGCCGCTTCGCAGCCTGATCCGAGCTATTCGATGGACGATGTAACGGAGGATACTCCTTGCAAGCTCTTGATTCCGGTCGGCAAGGCAGGAAGGAAAATACAGGTTGCAACTGGGAGGTTCATACCGGGCCGCAGATTCCATTGCCAAGACATTCCGGACGACTATGCCAAGGTAGAGGTCCGGACGGTCAATGAGGCTCACCGGATGCACGAGATCGACATTCCAACACCCGAGGGGGATTGTGTACCTTGGAGATGCTGTTGACCAGTTTATACTGTGGCACAAGAATGATATTCAACTAGAGTCAACGGATGGAACGGATCGTCCACCAAGGATACCGGTGTCACTATCTCGTCCACCAAGGGACCAAGAACCGAGGGATCCTCCAGTTTCATCACCTCCGCAATCAGATCATCTAGTTGCATCACCTCCAAGATCAGAGCCTGCTGTTGCATCACCTCCAATTGAAAAGCAGATAGAAATACAATCAGGGCTTGAAAAGGATCAATCAGAAGTACAAATTCAGGAAGTGACTCCGGCACAGCAATCAGAGCCTGCACAATCAGAGCCTGAACGGAAAATGCCCGATGAACTAGACCCATCGCAACCACAACCATCGCAACCGGAGGAACCTAAGGGTGCCGATGTGCCAGTGATGGTAAGGACACACAAGCACAAACGGGAAAGTGAATCGAAGAAAAGATATATGATAACGGCATTCCGAGGAAGGGACAAAGATATCAAAGATGCCGATTTTGATGACAGAAAATTAACAGGCCTCAAGCAAACCATGGAAGATTATCTCAATTATATCAACTGCCCGGATGTGCCGCATGAGTTTCAGAATGGCCAACCATTCATCCATGTCTGGCAACTAACACAAGGACCGTGGCAACTAAGGAGGTGGCATGAATGGTACATCAGGGCAAGCACCATAAAAGGGCCTTTCATCGTTCACAGTTGCCGTGCAGGAGAACATCTTCTGGAGCGGGCCATGCCTATTGCAAGTCCATTTCTCCGATATGCATGCCCTCTACCATCGGAAGAGGCTTGACGCCAATTTGATCGGCATCTGGTGTCTGTAAGTGCATGACTGGAACGGGTCAATAAATCATTGTACCTATGTGCGTACGTAATTTCACCTAAGCTTATTTTTGGCAGGATGAATTACGTGTAAGCCGAAGCGATGCAAAAGCCTGTCGGCTACCTAAACCCGTGCTGATAAGCCAGCCGAACCACACCTACGTGCTAGACGAGAAGCAGCTACCGGCACATGTTCAGGCGATGACGCGGCAACAGAGGGACGCATATATAGAACAAAGGCATCAGGAAAAAGATTCTCGATGTTGCTACTTATGTAGCTATAGCACTTGAATCTACACAGGACAAGGAATGCGTTTACATGCCATACGCCTTTGAGTAAGTTTACATATCAACTACGAGTATATACTTATAATCACGGCTGGACTAACCTTTTCTTTTGCAGCGACCATTGGATAGTTTTTCTTCTCTATCCAAGTACAATGAATTCGTCGTCTTGGATTCTCTTGATAAAGACAGCAATACATATCAACAAATGCTCAGAATTATCGATTTGTAAGTTATATACATGGACGTTTCTTATTCTTATATATTCTCATGATGTGTTGTTATCTTTGATGAATCTAAATTAATTATCTCTGCAAACAGTGCATATAAAAGGGTATTACCAGCAAGGCGGACAACGGAAAAACTCCAGACAACGCATACTCATCCGCAATAAGTGGCCGGTAAGTAAATTTGGATGCTAAACAATACTACTTAATTTTTATAAATGCATGTGTTTTTTCCATTTAATTAACTAATATACTTTATAATTGATGTTGAAAGTGTCATAAGCAACCGGTGGGAACCGTACTATGCGGATATTACACCTGCGAGTACCTTAGGGTCAATGGGAGATACTGCGCGAATTACGACGATGTAAGTACAAACCGTCAATACTCTTGTTAAGTTAATCGCTAACTTGCATTACTGTGAACAATTTCCTTAATTTTGTCATGATCTCGATGCAAGCTTCCAAAAATTCCCAAGTCTGAAAGGGAGCTCGATGATAAATCCATTGAGAACATACAACGGGACATGTGCTACTTCATCCACCGTGAGTGCGCACATCAGCTTGGGAGGTTTTTCGACCACGATGGAGTTTGGCCCTGCCGGAGAACGAATGTCTATCTAACTGGAGCAGGACTATAATATAGATAGATTTCACGCGTATGTATATCGGTCAGGTTGTAAGACATTGAACTACTTGTATATGTGGGTGTCGGTCGAATTCTATCTATATAGGTGCTTCGAAATTGTATATATATATATATATATATATTAATTTTTATATATTATTTCCGCGTGCATGTATATTAATTATCAATAGCGGCTGCACGAAAGAGAACATACTTTATCGATAGCTCGATTAGTTATATCATCCACGTGTGACTCTAAAATACATGAACAAAGGTAAGAAAAAAATAATATATATTGTTTCAATTTTTTATAAATATTGCATCTTCGCAGGCGGGCCACGTGTCAAAAATAGACGGTGTCATATTTTTGCTGGCGGGCCACGTTGCTTTTTTCCTAGCGGGCCACGTGTCCTAAAAGACAGTAAGCCACCAGAGAAGAATATCTTCGTTGGCGGCTGTCTTAATCCAGCTGCTAGCGAAGATATGACTTTGCTGGCGGCCGACATAAAACGGCCGTCAGAGAAAATGTGGCTTTGCTGGCGGCCGACATAACTAGACCGCCAGTGAAGATATTTCCTTGCTGGCGGTGTGTAACTGCTAGCGAAGATCTTGATCTTCACTGGCCTTTGCTTTGTGGCGGCGCTAAATACCTCCAGCGAAGACCCAAAATGGCCGCCACGAAAGACTGTTTTCGGCGATGTGGATTCATGGACACGCTGAGCATTTCACTACTACACAAACTCTTATTGGTACCTGTTGGAAACCGGTCATAGGTGCCGGTTTTCCAACCGGTATCAATTTGTGGCACTAATACCTAATCACATAGACATAGTATTGGTTTTAGAACCGGCACCTATAAATATTGCAACAATCTCGCGTTGCATGAGGAGGAGTGAGGATGTGGGTGGCGCCGCGGTGGCAATCTCGCTCGCGTCTTCTGTTCGGCTTCTTCCGTGTGATCGTGTTGCGCTTGTTGGATTGGAGCGTTGGGCCGGGGGGAGGGGGGAGGGGGGAGGGTGGTGCTGGCCCTACGATTTGGGGGCCTAGAGCGGCCGCACCTCTTGCCCCCCCTCCCGGGTCAGCCCGTGCAGCGGCCGTTGACGGACGAACTGTCTGCTCTAACAGCAGGTGCTTCCGCTAGGATGAGAATGAGGCAATGGCCTCAGCAGTGTGCATGTATGGTCGTGGTGTTGTGGCCATCGTATTGTTCTGTTCAATCCTAGACGAGAAACTGGTAATTTATAGGTGTGTCATATGCTTTTAGTTTTTTCTTTTGAAGGCCTTCGTGGTGAGCTTTATTAATATCACACAATAATTACATTGTTCAATAGTTTGCCTAAAATGAAGTGGAGGGTTCACCGACCCAGTAACAAGACAACTAATGTATTATTGGAAAGCGTGCTTAACTAAGCTACGAGTACTCCTTCCATCCATAAATATATGGATTCAAACATTTAAAATCTACAGTAAGGTACTACTACTTGTTACATCACCATTTCTCTTTTTAAAAATTCTTCCAATCTTACTCCCAACCACTCTTTTTTTCTATCTTTGGTTTATTCAAATGACCTATAATTTTTTATATTTGGGGATGGACTATGTTGCTATGTCAGTGCAAACTGTTTTTTCGAGAATATACAAAAAGGATTGCATATCTTTATATATAAGAGGAGTAAAATTTACAGCCGGGACCAAAAAAAAGGAAAAGAGGAAAGAAAGAAGGGAAGAAAAGGAAACGAAAAGTCAGTATAAACTTTACTTTGTCTGAATTTTCAAAGCCTATCCACAGTTACTAGCAAACAGAGATCCCATAGCAGGTCGGAACTCTAGCAGGGACAGACCTAATATAGGGACATGGGGATGGGGGTACAGTTGTATCCAAAGTTTTTTGGAAATAAACCACCATATATTATGGTATATATTGGAGCTTAAAATTGTGTTCTAGTGATCCAAATTAATACCTTAATCTCCGTGCTACATCATGCACTCAATCGATGGCCCAATGACCAATGGTTTGAACTAAAACAAAGAAATTGCATATGCTATAGGCTCATAAATGTGAATTCAAGTCGATTCATTAAAATTGGTGAGAAGTTTTATTAATTTGTAGATCCCTCAAAGAATCAAAATTAGCGAAAAGAAATGTTAGTTTGTCATACCTTCAACAATTTATCACATGATGACTTGTCCATGGGCTATTAAATTTGCTAATCCTTGAATATTGCAACGATTTCTATGCAAAAATAATTTAAGAAAAAATCACAGACAACAAAATACTTAAATGATTGCTTTGTTACATTCTTTGAAATCAACATTTTCTACATATTCACAACAACGACATAAAAAATCCCATCAAGTATACTTCTATTTTTTCTTGCTTTGTAGTTTGTCATAATTTATTGCATATTATGTACACCTTATTATTGTCCACTATGTGCACCTTAGTTTTTCGTACATAGGACTTCATTATTTTTATTGAGCAATTGATTTTTCTTTAACTTCATACCCTCATTCCAAAAATCCTGCCTCAGCTCTAGTAAGCTGTCACTGTGGACGTGTATGCTACGATAGGAAAATTGTGGCGCGGTATCTTGTCTGAACCATTAGCCAGGGTAATAACAGTACACCAGTTACCATCGTTTACTGTGATTTGGAGTCAACTTGGGGTTGATGTATATATCGACATGGCAGTTTGTGCTCTCGGATGTCAAAGGATACTGATCCAATTCTCCATTGAAAAAAAAAGGGTCAATCTAATTTACCCCCTCAACTATCAAGAAAGTACTCCCTCTATCCCATAATATAAGGCGCGGTCAAAGTTGGCACAGTCTCCAAAACTAATCTTTAGTTTATAATTTCTCATATACTATAAGGTTTGTAGCAACAAAATTATAACCATATGAAAGTAAATTTAAATGTCAATCCAATGATATAATTTTTAACAAATAAAATTTATTTCATATTATACTAAGCGTTGGTCAAATGTTTTAAAGATTGAATCTTGGAATGCGTGCGCGTCTTATATTATGGGATGAAGGGAGTACAATTTACCACATCAATACGAAACCAGATATCTTACACCTTTTTACTAATTAAACCGGGAGACCTTCTACAGTGCTTGGGAGGTACAAGACGGTACCTCCTACACTATTAAATCTCCACCATTGATTCCTTCAAGGGTAAATTAGGAAGAATAAAATGTTAATCTGGGTAGTTTAGTAATATATGCAACGCTTGTCTGTAATGGCCTATCAGGTTCCAGTATTGTAGCTCTTCCGATTGTGATCAATTGTTTCCCATTCATCCTAGCTAATGCCCAAAAATGTTTGATTGATCTGTTGTTCTCGCACCTATTTTTTCAGATTCAAATTCATATCTTTGCTTTCCTCCATCTATATATTGGGTATATCACTCATGTACTACATCTGTAAACACATATGGCATGCACATACCTACCTATCGTTATGTCTTAAAACATTCAACAATATTGGTTTGAAGGCAATTACTCGCGGTTCCAGTAAATTCATTATTTTGGTCCATCGGGATTATACACGGTAACATTTACAAATCAACTATACTCGATTACTGCTTTGCCAAAAAAATAAAACTTGATTACTAAGTGCTATATATAGATTTTACATTAGTTACACGGCCACAGAAAAAATCAGTCATTTACTTAGTTTTACCCAACCAGGCGATCACTTAGTTCTATCATCTGTTGTATTCATTATTGATCATGATAACTTAGTAAACCAATCAATTATAGCTCACATGTTTTCACCATATGTGCACCCCTCAATATAACTAAGGCATCCACAATAGTTTTAAAACTCGATCCAAAGTAGAGTAAATCAAGAAGTGGTACTCCCTCCATTTCATTCTAGCTCCACCCTTGTGCACCGCCGAACACCGCACACCTGTGCCGCTGCATTCCTCCAGACCAGACCACCTCCCAGTTGAGAGATTAGGAATTTTGGTTAGAGAGAGTGAGGGGGATGGGTAATTATTTATTTGCCACATTGGACAATCCAAGTTAACCTGCTTGAAATAGGGGGTGTTAAGGGTTAGTTTAAATAGTTATGGGGTGTAAGTTATCTGGTTTAATAGTTGAGGGGGGTAAATTGTACTTTTTTCTAAAAAGTCAGACTTAACCCAGAAAATCTCATACTTTACGAAAGTTATTTTCAGAATACTCAAGAAACACAGATTGACCCACATGGAAACGGACTCATGGGATTATTTTGAAGTTCTGGACGAAATTTGGGGAGTTCCTTTAGGTGCCTATCTTATTGA